>BTPG01000004.1:185686858-185801858 GCA_036245525.1 Semisulcospira habei
ATTGATTGTACATTGCTTAACGTCCCGACAGCAACAAGGCTTTCTCAGGACGTGCCTGCACTGCTTGTGAAAAAAAAAACAACCAACTAAACAGAACATTGAATGTATGTCGCCAGCCGGTCAAACACATTAAATAAACCTAACACATGGGGCCTAAATAAAGCTAAGACCATTTAGCAACACACATCCAATATCAAGAGCTACAGGCAGTGCAGACAGTAGGGAGAGTTTAAAAAAGGCAAATACAGGTGAATGGACCTCGGGTAGACAGAAACACATGCCCCAGAATAGAGAGAAAACCCCACCCTGTGGGGCTGACCAGGGTGACCCTGGGAACTAAAAAATACCTAACCCCACCCAAGTCCCCCAGGGCAGACCCGGGTGGGGTCAGAAAATCAGGCCAAGTGAGAGCGGGGAACCACCGAAGAAGAACCGCGCTACCAGGGCAGACCCGGGTGGGGTACCAGAAGCAGAAGCACTTGTACCTCTTGGTGTAGAAATAAAAATAGATGTCTTGCAGCATGAACATTGACCGACATCATAGACATCTTCTGACATTATAATTATACCAGCAGTTTTGACAAGAAAATATAACAAACAAACTGAATAACATACACACACACTCAGAGGTACACATAACTCAAAAAACAATGCTGTCATTTAAATTCTTTCATTTGCAACAGAACCACTGTTATGAGCCAACTGCAAGAGCACATCTCAGCATAATGAAATATACTTACAGCGAGAAACATGACTAAATTATCTCTACAATAGGAGATGCATTGTGTAGCGAGTAATCAGCATGGCACATTGAGCTGGATCGACCGACCAACCATGACTTCCCACCACTGCTGCCTGATCAGCTCGACGCCTGTCCAGGCACCAAGCTGATCAGGCGACAGTGGTGGGAAGGAAGTCTCAATTGACCCATCTCCTGCAAATAGCAGTAGGTGTTAAAATGTCCAGACGCATGTACGGTCTCTACTTGAGCATGACAAAAGGGTATCATCACCATCAGATTTTAATTTTACATGTACAAAAAAAATCCTTTAGCACAATGACAAACATATGACTGAAAGGATTCTAAAAGACACTGCACAAACGTAATAAATTGTTAATCAATTTTTCAAATGAAGAAAAGTCAAGCATAAAGAAACATAATAATACAACTCGCTGATGTTAACTAATCGTAAGTGTATGGACTCAGTTGATATATTTAAAAGTCAAAAAGAACAACTAACCAAGATTTTAATACATCAAAAGTCAAGTACTCTAACAATATAACCTACACATGGTTCACAGTGAAATGACCACTTGCACACATTCAGGGATTACTCAAGATAAGATACTGTAAGCACAGGACAGCTTCAGTATATCGCGTTACCGATAGGCAGGCCACATTATTTGCAATCACGTCATTGTATGTGCTTGTTTTTGTATTTGCTTTGAGTTTCATTACTGTGATTGTAAAGCGCCTAGAGCACCTTGGTGATTAGGCGCTATTCAAATTACCTTTATTATTATTATTGTAGTGCTGAATTTACACAGATCTGTGAAGAAAAAACACTTGATAAGCAAAAGGGTACAGGCGCAGGCGTCAGCCTTAGAACTCTGACCCATGCACCAGTGGTGTGAGGGCCACTTAAGTCTGACATCAGCTTGAGGACCTTTTGCTCACCAGGCATCATACACCATTGGAGCCAGAAACCTATATCAGTTACCAAGATATACTGCAGCATGTGAACTGTGATACTGCGGCTGACCTGTAGATGGTATGAACAGGCATCAATAATTTTGTATACATTTCTGATGAACATGACGAACAGTTTACTATTCGTAACTGTGGGTTCTCAATAGGAAAGTGATGACCAAAATCAAACTGCAGCATAGTTTCCATATAAGATCACAAAATGGATGTTTCTCAGTCACACACAGTGCCTACATTGCACATTTTTACTGGTGGTGTTCAGCCGGGTTCATTGGCTCAATGTTTTTTTGCCACGTACGCTCCACGCAAAAAGCAATGTGGCGTATACGTTTTTGCACGAAGGTCTTCCATGCCAATATACATAACGCTTCTAGTCTAGGCTTTAACTATGGACTGCTATACTAGATAAATTTGTGCTCTCGTCTAGTATCAACAACTGAACAAAATGGCAGTAAAACTAAAAGTAAAGAGTGAAAAGACTGCAAATCTTTGCTGTTGATGGGCAACATCATATCGCAGACAGGTATTAAAAAAAATAACCACAAAATCTGTGCCAGATTTTAAACAGCCCGGGTGTAACAATCATGCCTTATCAACCAATAAACCCATAAATCTCTACTCCATGTGCCCCACTTATGATTCTGTTTTGTGCGACAGCAGCAAATGTTTTCAACAAACTTTACAAACTGTGAAACTTCATGCACAAGGTCCAGCAGATCTCCAATCATTCTAGGAGAAAGAAAAACTGCAATGTATCTGGGGCAGGGGGAAAATATGAAGTCCCATACAGTATGCGGAGATAAATATAGATGAGAACTGCAATGAACTAGTGTGCAATAAAGCTAGCCCTTTGATGTTCCATAGTGCCTTTTGTTGAGGATTCCTGCAGGAATCACCTCAACAAAATGTGTTATGGACAGCTAAAGGGCTAGAGGGTGAAATGAAAAGTTAGTTATTTGGGTTAACGCCGAGCAGGTGACTAAGGCCATCTCACGGCGGCGAGTAAAATGAAAAACCTCCACTGCAGGTTCATAGTTTTTCTCTTTTCTTGGCATTTTTCTTCACACACAGAAACTAAAGGGAACCAGCAATCTCCATTTTTTAAAAAGAGTTCTAGTGCCTACTAAATGCTGGCCTTGACATTCCCATACCAGGACCACCCATCGTTCCAGAAGAAGGACCCACCAAAGGCATTGACATCAACGGTATGGGTTTTGCCCCAAGTAATCCTATCTCTTGTTTGACCCCACCTGCTACGTTGGGGTAATAGCCTGCATTAAAATTCATCCCAGGATTAAAGCTCAGGTTAGGATTCAGTGCTGGATTTGAACTTGGGTCCCAATTCTGTCCTGCAACAGAACAACCTCCCACACCTTTTTGTTTTGTGTCTGGCCAAGGCATGCCAACCTTGGTCACATGCGGTATTTTCTGCCAGGGGTACTTGTGCTGCCTTGGGGGAATGAGCTTGTACCGTGCAGTCTCACCCCCATTAGCCATGATGTGATCGACGAGCTGGAAAGCGGATCGTTTGCGACGCACGATAACGAATCGATTAGGGCCCGGTCCTTTGCTAGTGCTCTTCAAGTTCAACCTTCGACACTCACAGTGAATGATCATGCGTTCCTCTTTGTGGAAAGTTGAAGAGAAGACGAGGTCTTCCTGCCGATCTGAGGAAGCGTAGCCCTCCAGTATGTCTACAATTTTTGCTCTGAACTCGCTTGTGACACCTTTGGCTGCGCTGAGACCCAAACCCTCCCTGTTAATGACTTGTTGCAAGGACACAGGTTCTTCGATGCCAGTACCATCCTTGCCAATGCCGCCACCCGTCCAACCCATTTTCTGCAGCATTTTCTTGCCCAGGTTGCTATCAGGAATAGCTACGTTCATGGATGCAGCACTGCTGCTGGCAGCACCAGCACCTCCACTAGCAGCAAAGCTGGCAGCTGAGTCGGCTAGCTCGGAAAAAATCTCCTCTTTGGTGATCTCAGGAGCGTCTGTGTCGTGGTGCTGCTTGGTGAGGATGGTCCAGCAGTGCTGACGCAGAACATCTATTGCCACCTCTGAGGCCTTGATTTTCGCTGCTGGCTTGCTGCTGGCTACAATGTCAGCCAGGATATGACCCTCCACTGTCGTGATGCACCTGCGAACAAAAACAGATAAACTTTATATATTACATTTATCTAGGAATACACACTGCAGCAACTTGAACCCATTTCTTGCCATTCGACGCAAAGTGTGTGTCTGAATTCTTTTTTAACCACTTTTTTTAACCACTTTAACTTGGACAGCAGGAAATGTTGTGACCATGATAATTCAAGGGTAGTGACAGACTAGCTTGGTGCCATCAAGCATCAAGCTAATCTGGCACTACCCTTGAATTATCATGGTCGATCCATCTCCTGCAAACGGCACAGTTGTTGATGCTTCTAAAATTTGGGAAATGAAGTTATGGAGTTAAATGGGTTAATTCAACGCCAAAGACGCCCTTGGTGTCAACAAGAGACAGATCTTCGGGAGCTCATGAAGATCTGTGTCTCTTCCAGTTGGACTATGTTCATTTTTTTTACAGCAGGGAAGGGGTCAACTCTTGTGGTTTTTCCTGTTGGGTCACAGCAAACAAAATCCAACTGTGAGAGCTGAATGGCCAATAAAGGACTTCAGTTGATGGCTTCAGTTCAATATCTGCCTTCCACATACAAAACAGTCATTGTGGCTTAAGAATTTTATAGTGTCATGGCAACTGATGGTGAAAGGGGTTGAATATGTTGTTGTACAGACGGAAAAACATCCTGCCAAAAGTTCAAAAACAGATCAACACAAATGCTACCATTACTAACAAAACACAAACGATCCAGTTGTCCTTTTTCCCCAAGTACAGTGGAGTCCGCTTACAAGAATTTCCGGGGACATGGAAAATCACTTGGTGTTAAACGTATTTCATGTTAACCAATATGGCCTCAAAATTGATCACGGCCCTCAAGGAGAAAGTGTGTAAGAGATGTGTGTGAATGAGTACGAGGTTAAAAGTGCACATTATCGTACTTTATATGCATACTTTCAGCTTGCTATGAAAACACAAGGAAACGTGTACAGCTCACGTATTTAATGTAAAATCCATCAGGTAAAATCCATAGTAAGTTACAATCCCTCAGGTAAAAGCAACACAGGCTAAAGTACAATCCTGCATCGGTAAAAGGGTTGTGTTGGTACACGAATGATGCAACATGAATGCAGTTCAGAAATGCTAGCCAATGAGAAGACGGATTACAACAGCCGAAGGCTATTCAGCCAATCACAGACTAGAGTTCGCTCTATCTGTCATGTGTACTACAGCGCGAGAGCGACAAGTGAATTGGTTTTATTGGTGAATGGAATCTGTGTTCGTGTTAAACAGGTGAATAATAGTGAAATTGCCCTGGTTGGGAACCGAAACCAGCTTCGTGTAAAGTGAAATTTCGTGTTAAGCATTTTATGTTATCAGTGAAATTTTAATACAGAATAAGAAGGCTGTCGGCCGGGAATGCAAAAACATTTTGTGTTAACCTGAAATTTGTGTAAAGCGAGTTCGTGTTAACTGGACTCCACTGTACATTTAACCCATATCATACCGAGGCTAAAGTCTAAAATTGTATATAATGCCATACAAGCTACATTATAGTACTTACAGATAAGGATATATAGACCAATGGCTTTAGTTCAAGGGTGGTGCCAGAACTACCCTTTAACTATTTTAGTCAAACACACACTGGTGTATTCTGAATGATAAGGGTTAAACCTCTGTAAGGCAACCAGCCAAAGGACTAACAAAAAGTTGTCACCTTGGACAGGTGGCCTCGGACAGGAGACTATGCAACCAAAAACGGGAAGTTTACTTAGACAGGCGTCATCTTGACATGCTTCATTGTAAGACAGACCTGTTTACCCCCTGGGTGCAGTCAGTGTACTTTCAAGTGACTAATTGTGTACTTTGGACCTCACATGTGTATTTATTCACAAGCCAGTGAGTTGTCAGTTTCTCCAAAATGTGTATTTTTGTGTATAAACGTGTACATGTATGTGTACCCCAAAGCAAAATTGTGTACTTTAATACCCCAAATGTGTATGGTAAACAGGTCTGGTAAGAACATATATAGTTTCCCCTTTTCGGTTTGGTCATTTATTTATTAACTCACTCAGCCTTACAGCCGTTATTCCTAAATTTTGGAGGCGTCATCTAATGACTATGCACCAGTTGCAGGAGATGGATCGACCATGATAATTCAAGGGCAGTGCCAGATTAGCTTGGCGCCAACAGGTGCCAAACTAATTTGGCACTACCCTTCAATAATCATGGTCGACCCATCTCCTGCTGTAGTCACGGCTGTTTCAGTTTGGCCACTTAGTTTGTTCCAGGCGAGTGGAGAAGCTGGGTCACAAGTTGTGCGCGCGCGCTGCGTCAGCGAGTGTCAGCTGTCGGGCTAGCTGATCCATTTACCGTTCAAGTGTGTGATGCAAAACTTTGTTTGTTTAAAAGCGGACATTCTGCCCAACACACTGACACCAAACACACTATAGTTGTGACAAACCAGTAGTCAGCAGGATAAGGTGGAAAGAAAGAGAAAAAAAACAGATTTCACTCTCTGTGTAGTGTTTTTTCACAAAATAGATGAAGTTCCAACATCAATAACACAAATACGATACAAACTACATCAAAACGGACTTGCATGTGCTAGAAGTAACATGCCTAGTACTAAGTGTGACTTACCAGATCAGAGATACCGTGAAAGGGGCTGGAGAGCAGAGGGTGATAATGAGGTCACTGTTAGTGCCAGTACTCTCACAGGCACATAGCAGTAGCACCGATCTGTCAACACTGGACACACAGTTCTTTGGCACTACTTTCAGTTTTACTCCAACACCCTACAGCAGGAGATGGATCGACCATGGTATTTCAAGGGTAGTGCCAGATTAGCTTGTGACATCAAGCCCAAAGCTAATCTGGCATTACCCTTGAATTATCATGGTCAATCCATCTACTACAACTGTTACTCAGTCGTTCAATAGATGACACCTCCAAAATTTTTTTAATGCAGCCGTGGTATTAAACGGGTTAAAGAAAACTGTTGTGTGGTAAACAAGATGATCTCACTCTTGGACAGTTTCTCAGGACGAAAATGTTTAATGTGGAAAAGTCTGCTTTGAACATGAACGGACCACAACAGAATAAAGAAATTCAATACACCTATGTACATCAGTCTGCTTGGCACACCAAAACCTCTGCCGACACGCGGCAACTGAGACCAACTTCGTGATTAAGAAATAAAAGATTAGCTTAATTGTCTGACAGAAAGTGGTAGAAATTCGATGGTGTGATATTTAAAAAAAACAACACACCACCACGTGTAGTGTGTGTAACGACAGCATAACAATCACCTGCTTCCAATCCAATTACTCTTTTCTTTTCTTCACAGGTGGCATGACCGAGTACAGCACAGGTGACACTGTTGTCATGTGTTCTGTTGTGAGTAATTTGAGCTTCTCTGCTTCCGTTTGCAAGCTGTATGTCCTGCTCTTTAGAATGTTTACTGTTGCATGCGTCTCTTCGCCTCCCTGCTCACCAAGTACTGCCAGTCCAAAGCCCCATTGTGCGATAAAGTCTGCACAGTGGCACTCAAGTATGTGTTGTTTTGGGATTATCTTTAACGCCCTGTCCTCATGGACATTTATCCCATAACACGTCTGTATCATTTGTTCATATTTACTGCATGATATGGCCTGTTTTTGTCATGCCTTTTTCTTGACCTCCTTCCGCATATTCGAGACAGAGAATCGAGTCTATATTCATGGACACTGACAGTATGTGAGGTGTCCTCCATTTTCACAATCTACACCATTTAATTTGATGCAAACTCTCACATAAACTTACGTTACGACTACTAAACAAAAAGTCACGTTCATTTAGCTAGCACTCCCGTCACACTGAAAAGCAGAAAATGCACAAGAGAGTATGAAACACATTCCTGTGACTGACTGCCTGAATGTTTTTATCCCACTAAAAACCTTACAACAAGAATCTCTAGTTGTAGATGAAACTAATGCTAATAGCAAGGAATGCGGCATCTTGGATACCACTTGACTTCTGGCTATCGTCTGTCAGTGTTCTCATTAATTCATTCTCTGCTCCCACGGGCCTCTTGCAAACCAGACCATTTAGTGTCAGTGGGCCGTATGTCTGCAGTCTTGTTAACTTAACTATGTACAAAAATGTAATGTCTGACTAAGTGCTTTGCTATAGAAGAACATTATAAAAAGACTTAATGAAGTACATGAAAGAAATGATAACATTGATCCGTGCTACTGCTTCGTGCCTGTGTCTGAGAGTACTACTGGCACCTCATTATCACCCTCCGCTCTCCGGCCCCTTTCACGGTATCTCTGATCTGGTAAGTTATACTTACTCTAGGCATGTTACTTCTAGCACATGCAAGTCCGTTTTAATGTAGTTTGTATCGTATTTGTGTTATTGATGTTGGAACTTCATCTATTTTGTGAAAAAACACTACACAGAGAATGAAATGTTTTTTTCTCTTTCTTTCCACCTTATCCTGCTGACTAATGGTTTGTCACAACTATAGTGTGTTTGGTGTCAGTGTGTTGGGCAGAATGTCCGCTTTTAAACAAAGTTTTGCATCACACACTTGAACGGTAAATAAGAAAGTCATGAAAAACAAAAGGTAGTCATTTTCCCTGCTGTACTGCGCCTAGCAGGAAGCCCGCTTATCAGCTAGCCTGACAGCTAAGAGACTCGCCGAGGCAGCGCGCGCGCACGACTTGTGACCCAGTTTCTCGGCTCGCCTGGAAAAAACTAAGTGGCCACTTCTAGCGCTGGGCCAAACAGCCGTGTAGTGCGTCCGGGCTGAATGGGTTAAATTGGTCATTAAAGACAAATATAGATACCCCCCCCCCCCCCTCAGACCATGTCACCATTTTATCTTGCCTTGAAACTTGTACACACCTGATTGCCCCTGTTGATCCTGGCTGAGCAGCAAACTCATACTCCAGAAGCATCTTGCTGTAATCGGCGCTGCGTCGCAGGATGCTGGCTCCGTTCACACCGCTGTTGTGCTCAATCGACTCCACAAGCAAGAAGTCATTCAAGTCCTGCAAAACACACACAATCTCAGTCATGCGCAACATTCACAGTAATATTAACCTTTTGAACCCCAGGGCCACATTTTCCAATTTCAGAGGTGTTATCTAATGACTATGTACTAGTTGCAGGAGATAGATTGACAATGATATTTTAATTAGGGTAGTGCCAGATTATCTCGATTCCTGAAGGTGCCAAGCAAATTTGGCACTCCCCTTGAATTATCATGCAACTCCTGCTGTACTGTGTATTCTTAAATGGGTTAAGCACCTTGTTTACAATTGATACCAGTATCCATCTCAAGACCACCCTAATGGGTGCCCAATGGACCACCACCTTGACGTGGTTGGGGGGCTTGCGTGTCTCAGTGACCTGGATAGCTATCCTGGCCGAAGCTTAATGCTCCTGGTAGGGTCTCCCAAGCCAGGCAGGTTGAAGAGTAGAGACCAGACAAAGTGTCGTCCCTGGTCTTCCAGGTTGGGGGTTTGGCACAGGGCTAACCACTCTGCCCTAGAAAACATTCCCTGGTTACGGAAACAGCAACAAAATCAACATTCACGAGCAGGTGTGACGGACCTCTGGAGTCACCTCAGGGGACTTGTATGAACGGCCAAACATCACCTGGCGACGAACGGTAGAACAAGAACTAAAAAACCACCACCACACCTGGGGAACGATAGGCACTCTGGCCCGTGACTGAGTGAAGTGGAGAGATTTTGTTGCTGCCCTATGCGCCTTCGGCGTTACGGGCAGTAAGTAAGTTACAATACCAGTGGCTGCACTGTACAAAGGAGTTAAAAACTAAACCACTGAATATCAGAAGCGCTTTTTTTCGCAGTGATTCCTGCAGAGGAATCGCCATGACAAAAAGCCTTACGGACAGCCAAACAGTTGATATGGTACAATGACCAAATGCAAATAATAAAAAGAATCCATCAGCACCATCAAATAAGGAAGCAGAAAGACATGCACTTCAGACATGAGACTGTTTACAAGAAAGAAAGATATGTAATGTATACTTTAAAAAGACAAGAACAAAAAAATGTATGCCAAAAAAAAAAAACGTTTGTAACTGCTTTCTTGTTATTTCAAAACATGTTTCTTTTACATATCTTTTTTTAAAACTTTTTTGTAGGTTATTTTATTGTGCTTTCACAGGTTAGCAGCAGCTTTTGTTTTTGGGTTTGGATTTTGTATTCAGCACCACTGCCCAATGCAAAACTGACAGTGAAGAGGGCATGATCAGGGGCAAGTGTGGTGAAGTAGCAGCCAAGGTAAACACAACACACCCAGCCTTAAATCCTCAACTTTGGGAGTTGTCCTACTCCTAAGATGACAGCAGTTAGTCCAGGTGACATACCGACATGGTAGTTCAAGGGTGGTGCCCGAGTAGCTGAGTTTCTTTGGCAATGAATTAACCCACTTAACCCCGTGACTGCATTACCAAAATTCTGGAGGTGTCATCTAACAATATTGTACCAGTTGCAGGAGATGGATCAACCATAATAATTCGAAGGTAGTGCCAGATTGGCTTGGTGCCTGATGGGGCCAAGCTAATTTGGCACTACCCTTGAATTATCAGTCGATCCATCTGCAGCAGGGCATTGGGGTTGAAGGAGTCAATACCTTGTGCATACAGGCTAACAGTGATGGAAGCTGTATGGACAAGGGGGTAATCAAAAGTAATGCAATGAATAATGACCCAATGCTTAATACTTTACCTTAGCACCACAATTCCTTTTCTTGGCATGATTGATGGATTCTGCGTTGGATTCCTTCTGCAAGCTGTGGCGTTTACTAGGCCCTGTTGGCTTTTCCTTTCCACAGATTTTTCCACCCATCGCTCCAGAAGAAAGACCCACCAAAGGCATTGACATCAACGGTATGGGTTTTGCCCCAAGTAATCCTATCTCTTGTTTGACCCCACCTGCTAGGTTGGGGTAATAGCCTGCATTAGAATTTCCAGGATTAAAGCTCGGGTTAGGATTCAGTGCTGGATTTGAACTTGGGTCCCAATTCTGTCCTGCAACAGCACAACCTCCCACACCTTTTTGTTTTGTGTCTGGCCAAGGCATGCCAACCTTGGTCACATGCGGTATTTTCTGCCAGGGGTACTTGCGCTGCCCTGGAGGAACGAGCTTGTACCGTGCAGTCTCACCCCCATTAGCCATGATGTGATCAACGAGCTGAAAAGCTGATCGTTTGCGACGCACGATAAGGAATCGATCAGGGCCCTGTCCTTTGCTTGTGCTCTTCAAGTTCAACCTTCGACACTCACAGTGAATGATCATGCGTTCCTCTTTGTGGAAAGTTGGAGAGAAGACGAGGTCTTCCTGCCGATCAGAGGAAGCGTAGCCCTCCAGCATATCTACAATTTTTGCTCTGAACTCGCTTGTGACACCTTTGGCTGCGCTGAGACCCAAACCCTCCCTGTTAATGACTTTTTGCAAGGACACAGGCTCTTCGATGCCGGTACCATCCTTGCCAATGCCACCACCCGTCCAACCCATTTTCTGCAGCATTTTCTTGCCCAGGTTGCTGTCAGGAATAGCTACGTTCATGGATGCAACACTGCTGCTGGCAGCACCAGCACCACCACTAGCAGCAAAGCTGGCAGCTGAGTCGGCTAGCTCAGAAAACATCTCCTCTTTGGTGATCTCAGGAGCGTCTGTGTCGTGGTGCTGCTTGGTGAGGATGGTCCAGCAGTGCTGACGCAGAACATCTACTGCCACCTCTGAGGCCTTGATTTTTGCTGCTGGCTTGCTGTTGGCTACAATGTCAGCCAGGATATGACCCTCCACTGTCGTGATGCACCTGCGAACAAAAATGTATTTTTCTCTAAAATGTATTTTTTCGAAAAAAAAAACATACTGATGGCATTACCGTATGGAAGATACACTAGGCAGTAAGGCTTAACGATTTCAACCTAAAAATTGTTGTGTATACATACACAACCAGGGAGGCAACTCCTGGCACCATTACCAAGGCCCGAGTAGCCTCTCTTCCCTCCTCATCCGGGCACAAGTGCCGGTGTCAAGCAAGTGCTCCGCGGCAAGCGGGGACAGGTGGGAGGGCCATTCGAGTAATGCCATCGGTCAGTATTTTTCGAAAAAATACAATTTAGAGAAAAATACATTTGTTTCTTCAAAATACATTACCGATGGCATTACTGTATGGAAGAATAGCGAAAAGGAGGAGGGTGCCGCCCGCTTGGTCCCATCATCGCTCGTGCTAAACGGTCGCAAACAGGAGCAACCTTCCGACAATTTTGGCTAAGCGTACCTTATGGCGCCGGGAGGGAGTGATGCGCCGCAGCGATGTCCCCCACCATGGCCAGATTGTCCCACTGGCTCGTAAGGTCATGGAGGTAGAGCGGGCAAAGGTGGAATTGGCCCGCCACCCAAAAGTCGCCACAATGTCTCTCACGGCGCAGTTCCGATCGAACGCAACACTGATGGAGATAGCATGGACCTCATGTGCACGTATATGCAGCATCTTAGCAACCGCCGGAGAGAGCTCCTCGTAGGCCTACGGATGACCCAACGCAGCCATGAGGAGATCGTCTGTGCAGAAATGTCGTGCGGCAGGAAGAGGCGGGTCCGGGGACGCCGGATAGGTTTAGTCCTGCGCAGGTAAACTCGTAGCGCCTGGACAGGGTCCTGACGGCGGGAGTCCTGAGTCTGGTCGGGTTCCCGGAGGGGACGCAGGGTGATGACTAAAGCCCTGGCCGAAAGGAGCCAATTTTTCGCCAAGAAGGCAGGATTCATTAGGAGGTGTACAGAGCCATCAGCCCTGAGGTGGAGACAGGCCGTGTCCATAGAGAGTGCGTGTAACTTGCCAACTCTGGACGCCGTGGCAAGGGCAAGAAGGAAGCAGGTCTTCTGGGCGAGATTCGCCATGGTAGCTAAGGGCAGTGGCTTGAACTTGCTAGAATTTAGCCAGGTAAGGACCCAGGCGAGGTCCCAGCGAGGAGTAAGAGAGTGTGGAACTGGTCGCTGGGTCTGGGAGGCCCAAATGGCGGTAAGTGTCCGCAATCATGGAGAGGTATCCACAAATGGTAATGGGAGTCAGATTCTTCTCTCATAACAGCCACAGGAAGAAATCTGCAGGCTGGGGCGATGTCAGCGCTGTGGGGGGAAGGCGTTCTACCCCGCACCAATCCCAGAAGACTTGCCACTTCGTTTCATACACACGGAGGGTGGAAGATCTGCGGGCCGCAGCGATAGCCTCCACCGCTGTACACGAAAAACCTCTGGAGAAGAGGGCTTGCCGCACAACCGCCAGGCGTGTAAGAGGAGCCGCTCCGGGCATGGGTGAAAGAGCGGCTGCCGGGGCTGCTTCAGCATCGTGCGGGGGGTGGGCAACAGAAGCGGGAGATCCGTGGCGAGGCTGAGGAGATCGGTGGTCCAACTCCTGTTCCAGCTGAGGGGGGCGACCAGGAGAATGACCGCGTTGCACCTACAGAGTTTCTGTAGGACTCTGGGCACCAGCACGGATGGAGGGTGGACCCAATCCATGGAGAGGGCATCTACCGCCCATGCTAGAGGGTCCGGAAAGGGGAGACGAAGATGGGAAGCTGCCTGTTCCAACGAGTCGTGAACAGGTCTATCATCGGAGTCTCCCAGCGCTGGCAGATCATGCGGAAGATTTCCGGACTCAGCGACCACTCGATATGCAGGAGCTGGCCCTTCCGCGAGAGGGAGACTGGCGAGGACGTTCAGACGGCCCAGAATGTGGCGAGCCCGGAGTGAGATGTCGTGGTCCATGCGCCACAGGAGAAGTTGGTAAAGGAGCATGCAGAGCGTCGGGGAGCGGGTGCCCCCCTGCTTCTGGATGTACGCGACGACCATGGTGTTGTGGGACATAATGAGGACTTCTTGATGACGAAGCCGAGACTGCCAATGGTCGAGGGCCAACCAAACCGCCTTTAGCTCCAACCAATTGATGTGTCTGTCCGAGAACTCCAGGGGCCATAGGCCTGAGGCGGCGGAGAAATCCGGCAGGAGGTGCACACCCCAGCCGGAGTGGCTGGCATCGGTGCAGAGGAGAGGGGGACCCCCGAATGAAGCCAGCAGGTATCCGCCCACCGGTGGAGGTGGGCTCAGATGAGCGGAAGGACAGGAATCGGGGCCGCTAGGTCTCGGGAGATTGGGCGCCAATGGACAAGAAGGTGGAGTTGAAGAGGGCGCGAGTAGAGCCGCCCGAGGGGCAAAAGGTCCACAGCTGCGTTCAAGAGGCCCAGTAGTTGTAACCAAACCCGCGCCGGGGCTACATCCGTGCTGGAGACCCGGCGGGCAAACTCCACCAACTTTGCGACACGCGCCTCTGGCAGTCGCACGAGGTTGCAGTTGGTCCAGAACTCCATGCCAAGATGCACAAAACGGCTGAACGGAGAGAGATCGGACTTTCCACCTTTGACTAGGAAGCCGAGGCGACGAAGGAGAGCAAGAAACGCATCCAGATTCGTGGCGAAAGAGGCGGAGTCCTGGTTCCGGAGAAGATCGTCCAAATAGTTGGAGGTAGGGCTGGAAGAGGTCTGGCGCGCCTTGGTGACCACCGCATCCACAATCCGGGCGAATACCCATGGGCTGAGGTTGAGGCCGAGGGGGAGAGCCCGGAACTGGTAGACCGTCCTGCAATAGGCGAAGCGTAGGAACCGCCTGGAGTCTGGGAGCACAAGGACGTAAAGATAGGCATCAGCCAGATCGAGGCTGATGGCAAAGTCCATAGGGCGCATGGCGGCCTTCAGGGACCGTGTTGTCTCCATCCGAAAAGAAGGAGCAGAGATGAAGCTGTTGAGAGCTGACAGGTTGATAATAGGGCGCCAACGGACTCCCGGCTTCAGACCAGGAAGAGGCGGCTGTAAAAGGCCGGGGAATCGTGCTGCTCGACGACCTCTGTCGCATTCTTCAGAAGCAAGGTCACGATCTCATTCCGCAAGGCGCATGTCTTGGTCTGGTCGCCTGGAACCCTTGTCCAAACAGAGTCCGGCAGAGGGGAGGGGAGCGTTGAAAGGAAATCCGCAGGCCCTCCGTTAAGGTAGCGATCACCCAAGGGTCGTCCGGCAACAGTGACCGCCACTTGTCGCTGTGCTGGGCGAGCCGCCCGTCGACTGGGAGCTCCTGGGACGTCGGCAGGGGTGGGGAAGGGAGAGAGTCATCGGGCCCTGCCCCGCCCAGCTTTGCGGGCGGGTCGGGACCAGGCGGGGGCAGTGGGGGATTGAGGGTGGGAGGAGGAAGGACGGCAGAAGGAGCCGGCTGAGGTCCAGTGGGCAGGCCGAGGGTAGGGTCTGAAGGACTGCAGGGTGCGACCCACCGCCCTACAGGGAGCCAAAAAGCGAGCCGCAGCAGCCCGGGGGGGGGGGGGGGGGGGGGGGGGGGGGGGGGTGGAAGGCCAGAACTCCTTAAAAGTCTCCTGCACGGTCTGCAAGGTGGGGCCGAAGAAAAGGGGGCCCCCGATCGGCGCCCAACGGAGCTGGACACGGGCAGCCGCAGGAAGAAGGGGGCATAGATCTAGCACAGCATCACAGCGCATGAGGTCACAGTTCGCGGCCGCGGCGAGGGCTTTGGTGGATGCGTGGTAGGCCGCCCGTTTGGAAGCAGCGACCGCCAAAGCTTCCGTAGCGCAGTAGCGGCTGGGAGATCCGGGTTCGAATCCCAGCCGAGTCAAGCGGGACTTTTCCTACCTGGGTCGGCTCCTACCCAGAGCGGGTGTTCTATGGACCCAATGGGAAGGCTGATGCCACGCAGCCGAGACTCGCCCACTTCACGGGTGCGACTTTGGGGGTGTTACCTGGGTTATGACGCACCGCAAGGTGTGGATGATTACACGGCTGGCACTTCTGATGTCCGAAGTCGCCCGCCGAGGGGGTGGGGAAGCGGGGGCTCCAGGGAGGTAGACGGACGGTCACGTTGGTAGAACTCCCACAACTGGGACCACTGTTGCTCCTTCCGCGAAGCGCATCTCGCGCGGAAGAGCAGCCCGAGCAAGGGAGGCACAAGGCGTGAGTATCTGAGGGCCACTGAAATCCTTTACATCGACGACAGGTACCAAGCTGTGCACTGGAACAGAAAACAAAAGGCATGAGAGTAAAAGGCATGTGGCCCGAACGAGGGAAAGGCCAAGTGCAGCGAAACTCACGACCGGTGCCGCACAGGGTCGTCGGTGAATGAACAAGTTGTTATCCGAGGAGTGCGTCTTCCGGTCAGAACTCGACCGGCCGAAGCATGCCCCGAGATCTTACCTGGCCATACCCTAGCAACGAAAGGTAAGCGAGGAGAGACAACACAAGGAGGCACAGAAGACCACCACACCAAACACAGGAAGTGTGCGCAGAAGCAAAATGGCGCCACGTGGGTCCCACAAGAACACGAGGCACACCGCCACACCATCACAAAAAGTCCAAGCGGAAGCACAAGGCACCATGCAAATCGACGGAAGCACACACAAGCGCAAAGCACGGATGGAGAGGAACGAGGAAAATCCAAGAAAAGTCCAAGGGAAAAAAAAAGGTAGGCTGAGCATGAGAGACACAAACGTAACGCAACTAAGCTAAGCGTTCGACTCGCTTGACAACGGCACTTGTGCCCGGATGAGGAGGAAAGGGAGGCTACTCGGGCCTTGGTAACGGCTCCAGGAGTCGCCTCCCTGGTTGTGTATGTATACACAACAATTTTTAGGCTAAAATCGTTAAGCTAAGTGTATCTTCCATACAGTAATGCCATCGGTAATGTATTTTGAGGAAACAGATATACATTATATGACAATATTACATTTATCTAGGAATACACACTGCAGCAACTTGAACCCCATTTCTTGCCATTCGACACAAAGTATGAGTCTGAATTCTTTTTTAACCACTTTTTAAACCATTTTAACTTGGGACACCCGACAGCAGGAAATGTTGTGACCATGATAATTCAAGGGTAGTGCCAGATTAGCTTGGTGCCATCAAGCATCAAGCTAATCTGGCACTACCCTTGAATTATCATGGTCGATCCATCTCCTGCAAATGGCACATAGTCGTTGATGCTTCCAAAATTTGGGAAATGCAGTTATGGAGTTAAATGGGTTAATTCAACGCTAAAGACGCCCACGCATCTATGGAACATGGATACAGAATGGTATCAACAAGAGACAGATCTTCGGGTGCTCATGAAGATCTGTGTCTCTTCCAGTTGGATTATGTTTATTTTTTTTTTACAGCAGGGAAGGGGTCAACTCTTGTGATTTTTCCTGTTGGGTCACAGCACAAAATCCAACTGTAAGAGCTGAATGGCCAATAAAGGCCTTGTCAGTTGATGGTTCCAGTTCAATATCTGCCTTCCACATACAAAACAGTCATTGTGGCTTCAGAATCTAATAGTGTCAGAGTTTACAACTCATGGCAACTGATGGTGAATGGGGTTGAATATGTTGTTGTACAGACAGAAAAACATCCTGCCAAAAGTTCAAATATCATACTGAGGCTAAAAGCTTCATATTGGTACACTACCATACAAGCTACATTATATCATAGTACTTACACTTACAGATAAGGATATATAGACCAATGGCTCTAGTTTAAGGGTGGTGCCAGAAAAGCTTGGTGCCTAGAGGCGCCAAGCTATTCTGGCACTAACCTTGAACTATTTTAGTCAAACTTATTTCACAAACTGCTGTATTTTGAATGATAAGGGTAAACCTCTGTAAGGCAACCACCCAAAGGACTAACAAAAAGTTGTCACCTTGGACAGGTGGTCTCAGACAGGAGACGATGCAACCAAAAACGGGAAGGTTGCTTAGACAGGCAACATCTACATTGTAAATTTATATAGTTTCCCCTTTTCGGTTTGGTCATTAATTTATTGACTCACATAGCCTGACAGCCGTTATTCCCAAATTCTGAAATTTTGGAGGCGTCATCTAATGACTATGCACCAGTTGCAGGAAGTGGATCGACCATGATAATTTAAGGGCAGCCTATTAGGATGCTCATCGGTCATTGACGCATAAAATTTGAAACCACGCATTGCTCTGTCAGTGTCAGTGAGCCGGTCATATGACCCACACGGAGTTAGTTGGCGTTTACGAGAGAGAGCTATGGCCAGCTAGCTGATGCTCTAGAGCACTGTAGGCCTGCACAGTCAGTACTCAACGAACAGAGTGCATCCTAAAAATTAGGGAGGTGGAAGGCCAGCTGCCAACAGTGATGGGTGACACTTGCCCCCTCTCTCTCGCAAATGTAAACAATACTGCAAACATGGGCCCGGACTAGGTACAGGTCCCACATGATGCAAACCGCTTTCCGCCTGTAAGAGGCATACATCCTCATCAGTCCCCAAGGCTGCATTAACTTTAAGTCTCTTGTTGGTCTCATTGACGCTGATTTTGATCCTCTGGAGTCGGTATGAGGGTGCCGCAGGGGTCTAGATGTCTGTAGCCAGTTTTTTTCATGCAGTTCAGTTCACATATTCATAATAGATGTGTATAGAAGCAAAGGAAATGGCTTTATTGTTGTCAGTGCTGCCGATTCGTAATTTATGGTCAAGAGTACGACTGGGTGTCTAATGATAAAATCTACACCCTCCCTCACAAAACCTGCTACAAAATTATCAGAAGTGGTCAGATCAAACTAAGGTATACATCATTTTGTAAGGAAATGGATAAGGTTTCCAGTGATACATGATCTTTGGGTGACCACAGAAGAATTTGGGACATTATCACAGTTTTTTCGACCAAATCCGAATTATAACTTGAGAACAAAACGTGACACATTTTACACATGCTCCATGGAACTCAGATTTTCAAAGGCATGCTGCACTATGAACAATCACTGTTACTGTCACAAGATGTTTGCAATGTTGGCCTAAATTACCATCGAGTTGATGATTTTCTAGAGCGAGTTGCTTTTGCATAATTCGCCATAATGTAAGAGCCTGCTTGAACATAACACGTGTTGTAAATTTTGTCAGCAGAAATCATACTACTATAACACATTTTGACAAATGGTCAATTATTAAAACTTGTGTTATTTTGTAGAGTATGTACTTTGTTTTTATGATGAAAGGTTTGTGGTTCTTACATGGAAAATCAAATGATCCAGTTTTGAAGATTTGTACTCAGAATGGTGTAAAGAGTTATGTTCAAACAGCTTAGGCACTTATTTATCTATACTAATCTGTTGTTTTTGCTGAAGACAACTGGTGTAGTGATTTATATCAAGTTTTTGAAGAGGATGCATGGGTGATAGATGAAAGAAACCCTTTACGAGGTTTACAGTATGCGTCCAAATTTTGGGTGTAAATTGTTATGTTCAAGCAGTCCAGCAAACTTTATATATATATTATTTTCTTTCACTTATTCTACAATAAATCTATAGTAGCACTATACTTATTTAGACAAGACCTTGGTAGGCCAAAAAATACCTAATTTTGTTCAGTTGAAATAATTTTATTGTATTTTTTTCTGCGTGCTGGCGTGTAAATGTTATGTTCAAACCAGTATGCACATTATTTTTGTTGAAGGGTAAATTTTGTTGCAAATCATATAGTGGATGATGTCAACACATAAAAATAGTTATGCACATTCTGGCACACAACACATTTGAAACTCTTTTCAATTTTTCTTCTTGAAGTTGAACATAACTTGACACAACTTTGTGGGATTTAAAGTTACGTTCAAACATTTATCACCTAAAATCACAAAAATCACTTTATATAAAAAACTACCAATAGCTGAAAAGATGCTGTTTACTTTTTTTTATAATAATAAAGCATGTGATACCTTCTAGGATAAACATTTCTTTGTTTTTTGTTTGTACATAACTTTACACCATCAGTACATCACAAGCACTGTGTAAAGTTACGAACAAACACCAATTTCATTTCTTGGGCCGTCCTGCAATAAAGTAGGTAAGATAACCAGATAAATCCTATAAAATATGAATTTCAAGACCTATAAAATTTTAGTGACTGCAAAACAAGATAATGTCACAGCTATTCTTCATGAACATAACTCTACGTCGTGTCATGTTACATTCATGCAATGATGATTACATTTCCCGTTGTGCATTGAAATTTGTGCATTAACCTTTATGCATGCACTATCTTAATATTTATCATCACAAACAGCTTTCAAATCCAATCTGCATTTCATAACTCTGCACCTTTACTTTTGTGCTTTAGAAAATGTATTTTTCTCTAAAAGATATTTTTTCAAAAAATACTTACCGATGGCATTACTGTATGGAATACACCTTTAGCTTACCGAATTCAGCCTCAAAACCGTTCGTGTTAAATACACGAAACGGAGCGTCATAGCAGAGTCGTAACCAAGCATCCGGATAGTCTCCCCTCCCTCCATCCGGAAGTGCATATTCCCGCCAGTTTTCACCTTAGCATGCTGGCGGCAAGCGGGGCAGGTGGGAAGGTCCTGTGAGTAATGCCATCGGTAAGTATTTTTCGAAAAAATATCTTTTAGAGAAAAATACATTTGTTTCTTCAAAATTCATACCGATGGCATTACTGTATGGAAGAATAACAAAGAGAAGGAGGGTGCCGCCCAAGCCGTGCCATTGCAATACCTTCAGCTTCGAGGGGCAACCTCCCGACGAATTCAGCTAAGGTTGCTTACCTATGGCGCGAGAGGCGCCTGGAGGGAGTGTTGCACCGCCGAGATGTCTCCGACAAGTGCCAGCGTCTCGCGTTGTGCGGAGAGGTCTCGGAGATAGTAGCGTGCGAAGAAGGTGGACTCTGTTCGCCATCCGACTGCCGCTATGATATCCCTGGCTGCGCAGTTGCGGTCGAAAGCGATGCTGGCGGCGACCGCTCTAATCTCATGTGCCCGTATTCGCAATCTCTTAGCCCCTTCTGGAGAGATATCTTTGTAGGCGGAGCGAATGACCCATCTCAACCAGGAGGAAATCGTCTGGGCTGAGATGTCGGTCCGTGCCGAAGCTAAAGGTAGGAAGAGGCGAGAGCGGCCTCTCCTGATGTGCTTCACTCTTTTGAGGTAAACCTTCAAAGCACGGACCGGATCCTGCAGCCGAGATGTTTGGGAGCAATCAAGACGTGTGAGAGGGCGTAGGCTCAACACTTGAGGTGCAGCCGAAGGGAGTCTATTCTTTGCCAGGAAGGCAGGATTGGGTAGGAGATTTACTGCTCCCCCTGTCCGGAACTGCAAACATGTAGGGTCCACTGACAGGGCATGTAGTTCACTCACTCTGGCCGCTGTAGCGAGGGCCAGGAAGAAGCAGGTTTTCCTGGTTACGTCCGCCAGGCGGGCCAAGTGAAGAGGCTCAAAACGACTGGAGTTCAGCCAGGTTAAAACCCAAGCGAGGTCCCAACGTGGCAGGAGGGAGCGTGTGGCTGGGCGCTGGAGGTCAAAGTGGGCCATCAAGTCCGAGAGATCCTTGCAAGCTCCCGGGTCAGGAAGTCCCAAGTGTCTATAAGTGTCAGCCACCATGGAGAGGTAACCTCTGACGGTGATGGGTGCCAGATTCTGTTCGCGGAACAGCCACAAGAAGAATTCAGCCAGCTGTGGCGTGGTCAAAGTCGTGGGGGAGAGGCGTTGTGACTCGCACCAGGATTGTAGAACTCTCCACTTGCCTTCGTAAACCTGGTGAGTGGACTGCCTGCGGGCTGTAGAGATTGCCTCCACTGCAGTACCCGAGAAACCTCGAGCTGAGAGGGCCTGCCGAACAATCTCCAGGCGTGAAGAAACAGTCTCTCTGGGCAAGGATGGAAGAGGTTCTGCCGGGGCTGCTTCAGCATTGTGCGTGGTGTGGGGAGCCGAAGTGGAGGATCCGTGGCTAGGCTCAATAGATCCGTTGTCCAACTCCTGGTCCAATTGAAGGGGGCGACAAGGAGAAGGACCGCGTTGCATCCTCTGAGCTTCAGAAGGATCTTGGGCACCAGTACTGAAGGAGGATAGGCATAGGCTATGAGACCGTCCCAAGGAATGGAAAGAGCGTCCACTGCCCAGGCGAGCGGGTCCGGAAAGGGTGAGACGAACAGCGGAAGCTGATGGTTCCATCTGGTGGTAAAGAGGTCCAACATGGGAGTCTCCCAGTGTGCACAGATCATCCGGAAAATGTCTGGTCGAAGGGACCATTCGGTGTGCAGCAGTTGTCCCTGCCGAGAAAGAGAGTCCGCAAGAACATTCAGATGGCCCGGGATGTGTCTTGCTCGGAGTGAGATCCCCCGATCTCTGCCCCACAGGAGGATCTGGTAAAGCAGCATGCAGAGGGACGGAGACCTGGTGCCGCCCTGCTTCTGAATGTAGGCTACCACCGTCGCATTGTCTGAAAGTATTAAGATCTCCTGGCCGCGGAGCCGAGATTCCCAGTTGATGAGAGCTAACCAAACAGCCTTGAGCTCGAGCCAATTGATGTGTCTGCCTTGGAGTTCCGCTGACCACTGACCCGAGACGGTGCTGAATCCCGGCAATAAGTGTGCTCCCCAGCCGGCATGGCTTGTGTCCGTGAAGAGTGACAGTTGAGGTGGTGGAGTGAAGAGTGGAACCCCCATCGCCAACCACCCTTGATCCGTCCACCTGTGCAGATGAGGTCGAATCAGCTGAGGAACTGGAACCCTGGCCGCGAGGTCTCCGGAAGACGGCCTCCAGTGGAGCAGCAGATGTAACTGGAGAGGTCGCGAGTAAAGTCTGCCGAGGGGTAACAGTTCCGCAGCAGCGCTGATCAGGCCTAAGAGCTGGAGCCAAGTCCTGGCCGGGACTGCGTCCGCTTGAATCACCTGGTGAGCGAGTGTCGCCAACTTCTGGATTCGTTCCTGTGGTAGTCGTACCCGGTTGAGGTTGGTCAAGAACTCCATCCCAAGGTGAACAAACCTGCGTGACGGAGAGAGATCCGATTTCCCGCTGTTTACCACAAAGCCAAGTCGGTGTAGGAGGCTGAGAAGTGCGTTCCTGTCCGCCTCCAGACGAGACACTTCCTGATTCCGGAGAAGCAGGTCGTCGAGGTAGTTGGAAGTCGGGCTGGAAGACGTCTGCCTGGCTTTGGAGACCACCGCGTCCACAATCCTCGTAAAGATCCAAGGACTGAGATTGAGGCCGAAGGGGAGTGCACGAAACTGGTAGACCACTCCTCGGAAGGCGAAGCGTAGGTGACGGGAAAACAGGTGAACGGGAACATGAAAATAAGCATCTGCGAGATCGAGGCTTATGGCAAAATCCATTGGTTGCACCGAGGCCCGCAAACTTCTTGCTGTCTCTATGCGGAAATGCGGAGCGACTATGAACTTGTTGAGCGCAGAGAGGTCTATCACCGGGCGCCATCGGTCTCCTGACTTCGGAACCAAGAAGAGCCGACTGTAGAAAGCCGGAGAGTCGTGTCGGGCTACTACCTCCGTGGCGGCCTTCTGTAGAAGGGCAGCTATCTCTTCCTGCAGAGCTGAAGCCTTGCAAGGGTCTGTCGGGATGCGTGTCCACAGCGGAGACCGCCTCAGAGGGGGAGGTGTCCAAAATGAGATTTTCAGTCCGCGAGAAATCGTATCGAGGATCCATGGGTCCCCTGGAAACAGTGACCGCCACTCGCTGCTGTAATGTGCTAGCCTCCCGCCGATTGGAGGACCGGAGGGATTCGGCGGGTGCGTTACCAAGGTAGAGTCATTGGGCCCTACCCCGCCCTTGCTTCCGGCCGAAGCTGGGACGGGAGGAGGTCCGTGCAGGGAAAAGGTGTCCACGGCCAGCTGGGGCCTGCTGTCTGGTCCTAAAGGGACGTCTGGTGATAAGACGAGAGGTGGGTCTAAAGGTCCGCAGGGTGTGACCCTCATCCTTGCGGCCGGCTGGAAATCTGGAAAGTTCCCTTCTGTTAACGCTAGGCCACAAGTCCTTTGCAGCCGTCTTCACCTCCTGCCAAGAGGGACCAAAGAGGAACGAACCGCCCAGCGGAGCCCGGCGTAATTGTGTGGCGAAGGTCGAAGGAATTCCAGGGCAAGATCGCAAGACCGCGTCACGCCGCATAAGATCACAGTTAGCTGCTGCCGCGGTAGCGTTGGTGGCCGAATGGTGTACTGCCCGATTCGCCGTTACTGCCAAGGAGTGGATATCTCGTAATTTCTGCTCACTGGGTCGGTCCCAAAACTCCTGTACTCCACGGACTACCGCCTGCGTAGCTAGATCTAAGAAGCCCGTACACGCGATGGAATTCAGGATCAAAGTAGCTGTGGGTTCAAGTCCAGGTGGGAAGAAACGTCGCACCGGCCCTGGGCCACCTGCCTGGAGCTCGGCTTCAGGATCCACCGCTGGGAGGGAGCAGATGAAGGCTTGAGAGTGACCCGCATACCACTTCTGCTGAAAACGGATGTCAATGTCAGCAGGCCACCGTGAGTCCACGAAGAAACCTTTATCACGCACCTTGCCCTGTCGTAGGTGTTCGGAGAAAGCGTCAGAAAGGTCCCGAAAACCTGGAGGCTGGGGAAGGGACTTGAATCTTTTCGCCTGGAAAGGAGCGTCCACTGAAGCCATAGCTTTCCTCTTGAGTGGGGGTCAAGGTGGACATGCGCCCAAAGGAAGAATGGTCGCAATGATGTGTGCCGCTTCGTCTAGAGCCCGAGAAGTCTCTGAAAGCAGGGGCAGCTCTTCTACTGTTGGAAGCGGGAGGGCTACGTGGGTCCGAAGGTGTGTTAGGCTCCAGCAGGGCCGACGCCGAGTCTTCCGGGTGCAGACTGAGTACATCCGAGTCATAAGTCGCAGGGTCCGGAGAATGCCGACGGAACCCGCCATGCCGCGGAGGTGTCCAGTGCGGTGGGGTTCCAAAGGATCCGTCTCGCGAAGCCGTCGTGAACCGACGCAGAGGACTTTGGGGTGAATAAGAACGCGCATTAGGAAAATGACGATGGAGCCGGTTGCTGGAGGGGGAGCGACGAGAGGAACGTCTCTCCTTATCCAGAAGTTGACTTGTCTGGGACCGCGGCCGTTGCTGTGGGGAATACGGTCTACGGTGCCCATATGATGTGCTCGACGAATGTGTCCGAGCTAGATGACTCCCTGTGGTAAAAGAACTTGTCCGTGAACGAGCGGGGGAACCAGTGTGTCGGGTCCTAGGTGACTGATGTGACGTAGAATAATTGTCTCTGTGGGAATGGAGACTAACCTCTGAGCGCCGAGGGCTGTGAGATGAAAGCCGTAATGCGTCAGTAGCCTCATAGGCTGTCCGCTTCTGATTGGTCCCCGACGCTTCAACCGAAAGGCCGAGAGAAGGGGTCGAAGGAGTCTCTGTCACTGATACTTGGGGACCATCTGAGACTGCGCAGGCCAACATCCCACTCCCCACATGCCGGGGACCTGCAATCGGGATAGGGTTCTGCGACTTAGTAATAGAATGAGAGCCTACCTTCTCTGTAGAAGGGGTCGAAGGAGTCTCTGTCACCGATACTTGGGGACCATCTGAGACTGCGCAGGCCAACATCCCACTCCCCACAATTCGGGGACCTGCAATCGGGATAGGGTTCTGCGACTTAGTAATAGAATGAGAGCCTACCTTCTCTGTAGAAGCTTGTAAGAGCGGCGCTGTGGGGCAAAAAGAAACTGTCACCGAAGGGCCTGGCTCCGTCCGGTGATGAGGTATGTTGCTCTCTTTGGTTGACGGCCGAGCGGCTCTATGTCTAATCTGTTCCGCTGGTCGTCGGCGCCCATAAAACTCCCACAGCTGGGACCATTTCCGTTCCTTCCACGAGGCGCACACACCACAAGGGTGGGACGATGAACAGCCAGAACAAAGTAAACAGCGTGCGTGCGTGTCTGAGGGCCACTGGAAACCTTTGCAGCGGTGACAAGTGTGCAGTTGGGTACTGTAAACAAAAGGCACACATGAGTTTAAAAGCCCGAGGCCACTAACGAAAGGCCACGTGCACGAAACGACTACTAATCGAAAACCGGTCGTACCCGAACCGCAATTTCTTTCAAGTTGTGCCTGCGCTGCCGGCTAAACATTCTCTGCTGGCTGCGAAGGCACAACCCGAGACCTTACCTCGTCATTGTTATAAGGCAAAGAGTTTAGAATTCACGAATAAGAAATTCCGAAATCCGATAAACGCTGGAGGCTGAAGCCGACGCAACTTGTCTACCGGAAGCTAAGGTGAAACTGGCGGGAATATGCACTTCCGGATGGAGGGAGGGGAGACTATCCGGATGCTTGGTTACGACTCTACTATGACGCTCCGTTTCGTGTATTTAACACGAACAGTTTTGAGGCTCAATTCGGTAAGTTAAAGGTGTATTCCATACAGTAATGCCATCGGTATGAATTTTGAAGAAACAAATGGTCCTGTGTCGTCATGTTATGTTCAAATGTATGCCAAGTCATTATTTTTTACCTTTCTATTTCATGTTTTTGTCATGAAATCATGTTAGTGCAAACGTCATTCTTCTTTTGTAGACTACAGACAATCAACAAATTTCTAAATAATTCTACTTGTCAAGTTACAAGGCAAATGCGTGAATGTGACCGTGTAAAGTTATGTCTATGCATTCTGTTTTCTGTCTTTTTGCTACTGTTTATTTAATTATTATGGACTAACAAATGAAATTTTACCAGAACAGTATGCACACTGCTTATAGGTGAAAGCAGGCTCAATGATAGGGTCTTCTTTAGAGACTTCTCTTGAATAATCTTAAGATTTTTCCTGTGTGCAAGTCAGAAGGTGTAAAGTTATGTACAAACACTTGAAAAGTTGCAACAGCCCTTTTTGAAAATCACATAAACATTACTAGTTTTATATAATGGCTGTGCTTGTTAGTGGGATTGGTATGCATACTTATTTTTTCCCAAGAGTTTGTGATTTGCCCTTGTGAGACAAAAAATATATTTGGTGAAGGTGTAAAGTTATGTTCAATCTTGTGAATGTAATTGAATTTGTGTCAAATCTCGGCTCAGTTTGTGAAAAATTACTTATTTTCCATTGGAATAGTTAACAGCAGATAAAAGTCATCTAGTGTAGTCATTTCTAGCTTACAGAAGCTGTATTTGATTGCACGAGATAAAAAATGAGAATAACATTGCAGTGAAGGTGTATTGAACAACTTTGTCAGTATTCAGAACTATGTAAACATTTTTTCACTTGGCTTTTGCACTTAAATTAAATTAGAGACATGTTTCTGTGCATTTAGCATAATATTTTAAAATTAGTTCTCCAAATAAAATTAAAAATTAGTGGCTTTTGGAAATTATGGTGTAAAGTTATGTTCAGTTTTTATGGCGTTAAAGGTTGCATTTTCCACAAACACACTTTATTTATAGACATACCATTTATTCTGGTTGGGGAACATACTTTGAAACATACAAATGCAAAAAAATTGCTTACAGCTTGTGCTTGTTGTGAATTGTTTGTGACATTGTAAATGTTATGTTCAAACTTTAAACTTCAAAGTTCAATAACAACCAAACTGCAAATAACATAAAAATTTTACTTAGTGTCAATGTTTATGTATGAAAAGGTACATCAGATTTATATGAAATATTAAAATTATTTTGCTTTTGAAAATGCAAGGTGCTTGTCACACCTTTTGGACACCCAGTCGTACTCTTGACCATATGCGTATTTTTACATGATGTCCAAAATGTTGTAATGAAAGATGTTTGGAATTGATGTACCATTGGTCTCCCATGCTTAAACATATATAACCTTCGTTCTTATTTCATGGTTACACAATCAGTAACTCGATCTTGCTTGTTCGCGTCTTGTATTTGAAGTCCACATCATGTACTTGTATACTGACAACCACGATCGGTTTCTTGCTTTGTTGTTTTCTAGGAGAGGGCGGGGGGAAGGGGTGTCTCACAATTTGACAAAAATGTGTTGAGGTTGGTGTCCTGGACACTAAAGCTTGAATCAGTACTGCCAGGAAACTGGTTCTTGTTGCTGAAAACCATTGTGCTCTTTACTGTAGCACAGTAATTCAGTGCTTGCACATGTTTACTGAAAAAAAGCATATTATATGTAATGAAAGTCATTGAAACGCAAACCTGATTACTTTAGATTGCAAAATAG
Organism: Semisulcospira habei; assembly: GCA_036245525.1. NCBI lineage: Eukaryota > Metazoa > Mollusca > Gastropoda > Semisulcospiridae > Semisulcospira > Semisulcospira habei. The sequence continues at coordinate 185,714,685 of BTPG01000004.1, forward strand.
CAAAAAAGAAATAAAAATCTGAATTTGCCAAATTTACCTGCGTTTGGTATTTCATACACCAAGTATACCAGGTATAGTTGGCTGCATGATGAATGTAACCAGTGCAAGAGTGAGTTTCTAAAGTCTGCAAGAGGCATAGACGTTCAAAAGTCCTCACCACTTAAGGGTTGTTATGAGAATCTATGCATATTGCTTGAGATGTTATCTGACAGTGTTACTCAAACTGAGGAAGTATATGCGGACTAAGTAACGATTATAATCTCCATCTGCAAGAGGCATAGATCCTCATGAGTCCCCTCTGTCCACGGGTTCATGAAAATCTTAGCCTCTGACTGGTGCCATTCTTGCTCATGTTTCTCAAACTGAGTCTAACTGAAAACAGCCTCGACTGTAACCAAATGGCAGGCAAGCACCGCGAAAATGTAAACAGTGAGACTGAGAGTCTGCGGGGCACCTGTGATTGAGGTAGAACTGTACATCGCAGTTGATAACTTGACACTGAGTAGCCCGTTCAGTAGACGCAGCGGCTGCGCTTCGCAAGCACCCAATCAATTTCAACCTTTTCTCGATTATTATTGGTGGCTCGCAAAGCAATGCAGCAAAGCCGCTGTGCCTACTGAACAGGCTACAGGGGTGACCGAGCGTGCGGCTGTGGGGAGGATGAAATTAGTTCGTTAAAAGAGGGTGTTCGTTATGCAAGTGTATTCTCTTCGTTCGGTGTACACTACTTTTGACCAGGCCGACAACATCCGGATTTTTGCTGCTGACATTTCAAAATCGAAAATGCTGAAAACATGACTTTTTTTGTTGACTTCTTGATTTTCAAAATGACCTATTGTTTTTATGTTCCTCCGGTCATATGACTTATTGACTGCAAAACTCAACCTAATCACTGCAAGGGCAGTGCCAGATTAGCTTGGCGCCTATCAGCGCCAAGCTAATTTAGCACTACCCTTGAATAATCATGGTCGACCCATCTCCTGCTGTACTGCGTCAAAGATGAATGGGTTAAATTGGTCATTAAAGACAAATATAGATATACCCCCCCCCCCCCCACCCCATGTCATCATTGTATCTTGCCTTGAAACTTGTACAAACCTAATTGCCCCTGTTGATCCTGGCTGAGCAGCAAACTCATACTCCAGAAGCATCTTGCTGTAATCGGCACTGCGTCGCAGGATGCTGGCTCCGTTCACACTGCTGTTGTGCTCAATTGGCTCCACAAGCAAGAAGTCATTCAAGTCCTGCAAAACACACACAATCTCAGTCATGCGCAACATTCACAGTAATATTAACCTTTTGAACCCCAGGGCCACATTTTCCAAATTTCAGAGGTGTTAACTGTTATCTAATGACTATGTACTAGTTGCAGGAGATAGATTGACCATGATATTTTAATTAGGGTAGTGCCAGATTATTTTGATTCCTGAAGGTGCCAAGCAAATTTGGCACTCCACTTGAATTATCATGCAACTCCTGCTGTATTGTGTCGGAGCTAAATGGTTTAAGCACCTTGTTTACAATACCAGTGGCTGCACTGCACGAAGGAATCGCCATGACAAAAAGCCTTACAGACAGCTTTAACGAACGCCTATGGGGCAGGTTTCGGTCGGACGATGGGGCGTCATTAGCAGTTGGACCGAATGTACACATGCGAATAATGTAGAGATAAGCATTGTTCACGAGCGGTAATGTACAGATAAGCCATGTTCACGTGCGGTAATGTAGGTGAGCGATGTTCACGTGTCACGTGTGGGAGTGACAGTGTGGTATCGGGAATAATTGCTAGTTAGAGATGCTATACCAGTCGAGCCGAGCGGTCGTTTTCGCTAGGGCTCTGAGGATTGATTGATTGATTGTACATTGCTTAACGTCCCGACAGCAACAAGGCTTTCTCAGGACGTGCCTGCCTGCACTGCTTGTGAAAAAAAACAACCAACTAAACAGAACATTGAATGTATGTCGCCAGCCGGTCAAACACATTAAATAAACCTAACACATGGGGCCTAAATAAAGCTAAGACCATTTAGCAACACACATCCAATATCAAGAGCTACAGGCAGTGCAGACAGTAGGGAGAGTTTAAAAAAGGCAAATACAGGTGAATGGACCTCGGGTAGACAGAAACACATGCCCCAGAATAGAGAGAAAACCCCACCCTGTGGGGCTGACCAGGGTGACCCTGGGAACTAAAAAATACCTAACCCCACCCAAGTCCCCCAGGGCAGACCCGGGTGGGGTATAGGGCTCTGAGGAAGAATTCTGGCTAGAGAATTCGATAGCTGTATATTGAATACAGGTATTTATTCTTTTATTACCGGTATTTATAATCTGTAACGCTATTCAGATGAAAAAAGTATTGTTTTATGAATTATTATTAGAGTGCAGAAGAGCCATGTTTGAAGGAAATGCGATGGCTCATGTCAATACTTGTTTAGTCATGTAATTATGTGATATAGTTTATAACTAGGATGTCATGTTGTATTCATTCATATGCGAAGATGTGGGGCTGAAATAGGAATAGAATTCAGTATATATTTAGGTATACCTAATGATGAAATGTGCAGTAATATGTTACAAATTGGAGGTGAGCTGTGATTGTAATATTTGGCTCATAATCCATTGTGTGTAGGTACGCAAAATGTGTGTACAGTGTTAAAGTGGCTATAGGAATTGTCATAAGAATTATGACAATAGTGATTGTAGTATGGTGGCATAAAGAAGACATTTTTCAGAGGAAATGATCTAGAGCGCTCTGAAGAATAATAATGTGTCGAAGACACATTCAGACTTTTTGGGTATAAGAGCGAACATTTATGAGTGTATAAATGTTGTGTACAGCGGGGCCGGTACGGAGCGGACACCCCTGGTGTAGGGCCGATGAAGCTGTCCTGAAGGCATCACGTACGTGACCAGGTGCGGACATCAAGCCTTCATCTCTCCTTCGTCCTACCATCACTGGTGCTACGAGCAGCAACGGTAGCGAAGTAAGCCACAGATTCGTGCTACAGGACCACATGCAGTGTTCTGTCAGTGTAGCTATTGTCGCCTAGCGCCGTTAATTTCACGCCTAGGAATGTTCTAAATCTGTGAGTAGTCATTGAATAGTAATATTCAGTTCGGGAATCTCCGTCAAGTCGTCAATGTGATATTGACTGTGTCGACACAAGTATAAAGAGGAGTCGAGTGACGTCTCTCGAGAGAGACAACGACCTCTACGGTAGCGAGTGAATGTGTGAGCGCTGAAGTTGTGAATAACCTATATGCCACTTGTTGGTTATTTGTGCAGATTGGTTTCTAATATGATGTGAATTGTTATTTGTGTAGATTGGTTTATATGATGTGAATTGTGTGGTTTAATGTATGTTATGAGTGTATGAGAAATAGTTAACGAGGGCAAAGAGAAATAACTGTGTGGCCTTTGTCCTTGTGTTGTGTAAGCGACGCTGTGTGGTGGCTGGATGAAAGTAGTCATAGTAAACAGCAGAGATAGAACACCCGCCACCTTTATACAGATTGGCAGAAAGCCCACGCACACACTCATTCCATAAACGTTTATATATGTAACAATTTAGTTCAGTAGTACACTAAAAACACCGTCGTTACAACAGCCAAACTGTTATGGTACAATGACCAAATGCAAGTAATAATTTAAAGAATATATCAGCACCATCAAATAAGGAAGCGGAAAGACATGCACATCAGTCATGTGACTATTTACAAAAAAGAAAGTATATATCTGTACTTTAAAAAGACAAGAACAAGAAAATGCATGCAGAAAAAAATAACCCACTATGGAACAACTGTTTTCTTGTCATTTCAAAATATGTTTATTTTACATATTTTTTTTTTTTACTTTTTTGTAGGTTAGTTTATTGTGCTTTCACAGGTTAGCAACAGCTTTTGTTTTTGGGTCTGGATTTTGTATTTAGCACCACTGCTCAAAACAAAATTGATAGTGAAGAGGGCATGATCAGGGGCAAGTGTGGTGAAGTAGCGGCCGAGATAAACACAACACACCCAGCCTTAAATCTTCAACTTTGGGTTTGATTGATTGATTGATTGTACATTGCTTAACGTCCCGACAGCAACAAGGCTTTCTCAGGACGTGCCTGCACTGCTTGTGAAAAAAAAAACAACCAACTAAACAGAACATTGAATGTATGTCGCCAGCCGGACAAACACATTAAATAAACCTAACACATGGGGCCTAAATAAAGCTAAGACCATTTAGCAACACACATCCAATATCAAGAGCTACAGGCAGTGCAGACAGTAGGGAGAGTTTAAAAAAGGCAAATACAGGTGAATGGACCTCGGGTAGACAGAAACACATGCCCCAGAATAGAGAGAAAAACCCACCCTGTGGGGCTGACCAGGGTGACCCTGGGAACTAAAAAATACCTAACCCCACCCAAGTCCCCCAGGGCAGACCCGGGTGGGGTTTCAACTTTGGGAGTTGTCCTAAGATGACAGCAGTTAGTCCAGGTGACATACTGACAATGTAGTTCAAGGGTGGTGCCTGAGTAGGTGGGTTTCTTTGGCACTGAATTAACTGCATAACCAAAATTCTGGAGATGTCATCCAACAATATTGTACCAGTTGCAGGAGATGGATCAACCATGATAATTCAAAGGTAGTGCCAGATTGGCTTGGTGCCTTATGGGGCCAAGTTAATTTGGCACTAACCTGGAATTATCAGTCGATCCATCTGCTGCAGGGCATTGGGGTTGAACGAGTCAATACCTTGTGCATGCAGCCTACGGCAGTGCGAACAGTGATGGAAGCAGCATGGATAAGGGGTTAATCAAAAGTAATGCAATGAATAATGATCCAATGCTTAACGCCTTACCTTAGCACTGTAATTCCTTTTCTTGGCATGAATGATGGATTCTGCGTTGGATTCCTTCTGCAAGCTGTGGCGTTTACTCAGCCCCGTCTGCTTTTCCTCCCCACAGATTCCCTTAACAACAGCAGATGTTGGCTTAATGACAGTTTGCCTCACCGATTCATTGGAGAATTCAACGTTTGAAGACTGCAATTCTTTACTGTTGCCATTGATTTCCACCACACGAAGAAATGGCATCATGATCTTTTTAAGTGCAACCTCATAAGCCTCAACTTTGGCAGCGCGTTTGTTCAGCGCTGAAGCCACTGCAACATTCACCCCATCAAACTGAACGAGACAGAAGAAGGTGTATGTGCTTTTGACAACAGGACCTGATTCAATCTCGTTATGGATGTTGATGCGCACTTTGTTGGCAGCGGAGTGGAGCTGGTCTACAGCATTGGGACGTTCTGACCTCAGAGATTTCACATGCATTGCTAAGCGTTGCACTTTGGAAATAAAGTCACCTTGGTTGGAAAGCCACACACAACTATCATCAGGATTGACAGCTGCTCGGGTGGCCTGGGCTGCTAATGCGGTCACCGCTGCCACAGCAGCGAAATCATCATTATTGTTTTTTCCACCACCACCTCGACCTTTACTAGATGCAATACCCGGCTTTCCAAAGGATCTCTGTTGAGCTTGTGGTGTTGATGAAGGCCCAGAGACATGGTATTGTGATAACAATTCCCCTGCATTGCTATCTTCTGCCTTTCCAGCTTTCACAAAAGATGAATACTGCCTACCCCCTTGCTGTGGCCGTGAAAACTTCTGTACTGATCCACCAAACTGTTGTCGTGGTCTGTTGGAACCATAAGAACTGTCAGAAAGTGAATTACGTTTTGGTTGTGGCCCTTGGTACCTCTGACGAGCCATGGCACCTTGCTGCTTGCCACTGAAATTATCTTGTGGACCATTGTATCCTTGTTGCTGAAAGCTGCCAATGTTCTGCTGGTTACAACCTCCAAACCCTTGTGAAGGGAGATTCTGCTGGTAACTCTCAATGCCATGCTGTAAGGAGAAATCTTGCTGGCGACTATTGAAGCCTGCAGAATTGCTGGACATATACGGTTGATTCGTCACTCCTTGTGGACCATTGAAATGCCGTTGCCATGGCCCCGACTGTGGCCGACCAAATCTCTGCTGTCCCTGACTGAAGCCTGGTGTGTTAAAGTCTTGATAATTATGTGATTGGTACTGACCATGTGCCCAAGAAACATCCGTGCTTTCATACCTATCTCTTGATTTGACAAAATTCATCTTGGCAAGTGATTTTGTCAGGTCCCTCACACACTACAAGTAGTTCCTGAAACATATACAGACAGTTTTAAATACCGGTCATACTTTACCACGTACAATGATACATAACACACAATGTATATATATATTATTTAACCCATTCACCTCAACCCAATACCGCAGCGTGTGGGTTCGACCATTGTATAATTCAAGGGTAGTGCCAGATTAGCTTGGCGCTTCAGGTGCCAAGCTAATATGGCATTACCTTTGAATTATTATGGTCTAACCATCTCCTGCAACTGGTACATAGTCGTTAAGTCACATCCCCAAAATTAGGGAAAAACGGCCTCATGGTTAAATGGGTTATGCATTAAGCTCAGCAGAGCCCTCAGATTCATACAAACTAAACCAGCATAAGTAGTATTATTATACTACATTAAAAAATGTCCATCATGAAAATCAGTACTACTACCAACAATTCTTAAAGCAAAATCTTATATTTTTACCTCATTGTGCATGCAGGTAATGGCATTGTTAAACTTAACTCTTCGACGCACGCAGTCAAAAAAACTTGCCACTATGAAACGCACAGCAGCGCACCCCCTAAACGCACGGCAAAATCTGTGGAGCAGGTGTGAGCTAAAACACTCAAAATTTCATTTCCCAATACTGCTTTCTGGACCCTTCCAGCTATAATGTACTTCTTCTACTATAGCTGAACAAGTTCATTCACCCTCCTCCGAAAATACATGAAAGACACAGAGCTACATAGGGGACATTTAGCATACTAAATACAAGAAACATTTAGTTTTGCATTCCCTAAGTATCACTCATTGCCACCAGAAGCCAGCTCTCTAACCAATTTCCCCCAGGATATCTCGCCCCACATGGTTGATAAACATCTCCCCACTTGACACTAGTTTCGTGGGAAAAATACAAGAAATAGTATGAGAAAGGGGCTGGGCAAATTTATTCGCCTTTGTGCGCTCATTAGAGGGCTATAAAATTTGATGGCGTGCACTTGAAGATTGTGCGCTGTGCGCAGAAGAGTTAAAGGCGCAACAACTGACAGTCAACTGTCAGGTATAGGCACAGCACTGGCAGCACAATGCATACATGCTGACAACCCCACGTTAAATGCTCCAGGCTGAGGAGTCATGCTGTTCTGCCATTATAATGGCAAAAGACTGTATGTCCATTTCTGAGAAAAGCGACATTTTGATTGCATGTCCATTTTTAGAAATGCAAGACTTCACTGTGTGATGGCAGTACTGGTGGCTGCATACACAAGACGTTAACCCAGTTAGCCCCATTTTGAAGGTGTTACCTAACTCCTATGTACCGGTTGCAGGAGATAGATTGGCCATGATAATTCAAGGGGAGTGCCAGAATGGCTTGGCGCCTGAAGGTGCCAAGCCAATCTGGTACTACCTTTGAATTGTCACGGTCAATCTATCTCCTGTTGTAGGGTGTTGGGGCTAAACGGGTTAAGGTGAAACACAGGCAGACTCTGCACACACTCAATGCCACCTGATCACCATCAGCTCCATACTCCACCTCAGCTCCAGCAAAGATCAATACAATTGCATTGTTCATTTGTTGTACTAAAGTACCGTTACATTTAAATCTAAATACAATTTTCAGCACTGCGTTTGTTTATGTCTTCTTGATACAGGCACTGATGGCACTTTGGGTATGTAGCAAGTGCACAATCATGACAAATGTGACCGAATCTGGAGTGATTGTCTAATAGCCAGTGATGTTCCTACAACGAAGGGACCCTACGTAGCAACTTTGGAAGTATGATTTTTGGGTATTTAATTTTATAGGTGTTATACATGTATGATGTGTAACTAGTGTTAGCCAAGCAGAATGTTGAAAAACATTAGTTTATGAGATACAATGATAGAGTTTTCTTTAGTTTATTTTATGTTAGAGGTGTTCAAGTCGGGATTGGGCAGTTGGTATGTGCCAAGAGACCCACTGGCGATGGAATTCACCTGTCCTGAGCATTGTCCATTTGTTATTAAGTATATTGTTGTGCAAGTGTTTGTGAGTTGCACTTGAGGTGGTGAGAACAATTTTCCTGTATGGCAACATGTATTTGGAACAATAAAGTTCACTGATTGACTAATATTAATACTGTGATATGTTCATTAGAAAACAAAGACAATGAGGCTGAACACAACCAGGGAAGAACCAATCTTGCTTGCTGGCACCCCGTTGGAGGAGGTGGAGTCCTTCACCTATCTCGGGAGCATCATAGACAAAAAAGGCGGCACTGATGCAGATGTCAGAGCACGAATCGGTAAAGCCAGAGCAGCCTTTCTCCAGTTAAAAAAAGTGTGGAGTTCCAGAGAGCTGTCACAACACACCAAAGTCCGGATTTTCAACTCCAATGTAAAAGCAGTTCTCCTATATGGGGCAGAGACTTGGAGATTGACAAAAACCACAGTCAACAGAGTACAGACCTTCATGAACAGTTGCCTTAGAAGAATTTTGAAAATCCACTGGCCAGAGAAGATCAGCAACATCAGACTCTGGGAGAGAACAGAGCAGATAACAGCAGAGAATGAAATTGGGCGAAGAAGATGGGGATGGATCGGTCACAGCCTGAGAAAGCCAGCTTCCAGTATCACTAGGCAGGCATTGTCATGGAACCCCCAGGGAAAGAGGAAAAGAGGTAGGCCGAGAAACTCCTGGCGTCGAGACCTCCAAGCTGACATCAAGAGACTGGGAACCACCTGGAGTAGAATTGAAGGATTGATTGTACATTGCTTAACGTCCCGACAGCAACAAGGCTTTCTCAGGACGTGCCTGCACTGCTTGTGAAAAAAAATAAAATAATAAGAACATTGAATGTATGTCGCCAGCCGGTCAAATACATTAAATAAACCTAACACATGGGGCCTAAATAAAGCTAAGACCATTTAGCAACACACATCCAATATCAAGAGCTACAGGCAGTGCAGACAGTAGGGAGAGTTTTAAAAAGGTAAATACAGGTGAATGGACAAAGGGTAGACAGAAACACATGCCCCAGAATAGAGAGAAAAACCCACCCTGTGGGGCTGACCAGGGTGACCCTGGGAACTAAAAAATACCTAACCCCACCCAAGTCCCCCAGGGCAGACCCGGGTGGGGGAGAATTGAAGGAGAAGCACAGGACAGGAGTTGCTGGAGGTCTCTCGTCGACGGCCTATACCCGGGTAGGGGTGACAGGCGTAAGTAAGTAAGTAAGATATGTTCATTCTCCAGTGGGAGGCAATTGAAAGTTTCAAAGAAGGTACATGATCTCATGTATGCAGTAGGAGAGATTTTTTTTTTTCAGATCTTTCTCGTTCTTTTCACTTTTACTTTTAGGGCACAAACACCACTGCAGTGGCTTGCCTGCCTTTTTTCAATAAATAATTAACGTTTACCACAATACTACTTTTCCTCGCGCTGGGACCATACGGCGTTGAGGCGCGTCCCCTGGGTGGTGGATAGGGGGTCCCTCGTGAGAGGGGTGCACCGAATGAAATAAGGTGCCGTGAACCAACATGGTCTAAAAGGGAAGGTGACCCTGACAGAAAACCCCTGGTCCTCCTAGTAAGGGGGTTGGGCGTGGGGGTAGCTTCCCCACCCTGCAAAAAAGGAAATAGCTACAAAAAACGCCGACGAAAAGACTAACAGTAATTCCTTTCCTGGAGGAGGAAGGTTCTTCTACCAGAAGACTTATGACGTCCTGTGGTGAAAGCCGGAAGTCTTCGGAAGCCACAGGACCGAGCCGCCTCTCTCTATCCAGGGATACAACCATGGGCACATGGAACGTCAAGACCATGTACCAGAGCGGCAAGGCCGCCCAGATAGCAGCGGAAATGCAAAAGTACAACCTTTCCCTGCTAGGCATCAGTGAAGCCAGATGGACGCAGTCTGGCCAGAAAAGGCTGTTAAGTGGGGAGATGATTCTGTATTCAGGTCATGAAGAGGAGAATGCCCCCCATACAGAAGGAGTAGCACTCATGCTGTCACCAGTGGCACAGAGAGCGCTGATGGGCTGGGAACCTCTTGGGCCAAGAATTATCACAGCAGCCTTTAGAACCAAGAAAAAGCTCAAGCTGAACGTCATCCAGTGTTATGCGCCCACCAATGACAGTGACGAGGAACAAGAGTTCTACGACCGACTCCAGAGTACCGTGGACAAATGTGCGGAGCGAGACATCACCATCGTCATGGGCGATTTTAATGCCAAAATAGGGGAGGACAACACCGGATACGAAGAGGTGATGGGGAGACAGGGACTAGGCTCGGAGATGAGTGAGAACGGGGAGAGGTTTGTAGACTTTTGTGCTCTAAACCGACTTGTCATTGGAGGCAGCATCTTCCCACACAGAAGAATACACAAAGCAACTTGGGTCTCACCTGACCATACAACAGAGAACCAAATAGACCATATCTGCATTAGCAAGAAATTTAGAAGATCCCTTCAAGATGTTCGAGTGAGGAGGGGAGCAGATGTCACCTCCGACCACCATCTGCTTACCTTAAGAATGAAGCTCAAGCTAAAGAAAAGCCGCACAGAGACAACAAGAAGACAGCGCTATAATGTAGGCCTCCTGAGAGAAACTGGAGTTAGAGAAGAGTTCAAACTGGTGCTGTCCAACCGGTTTCAAGCGCTACAGGAGCTAGTAAATGAAGAGGAGGCGGTCACCACAGAGCAGCAGTGGAAGGCAGTTAGAGAGGCTCTGAACTCAACCTGCAAAGACACTGTAGGGCTCAGGAAACAGCACCACAAGGACTGGCTGTCGGCACAGACCTTGAAGAAGATAGAAGCGAGGAAGCAGAAGAAAGCAGCGGTCAACAACAGTCGCACGAGAGCAGCCAAAGTAAGGGCACAGGGGGAATACTCGGAAGCCAACCGCGAGGTGAAGAGGAGTATCAGGGCAGACAAGAGGGCCTACACAGACAGCCTGGCAGCAGAGGCAGAAAAGGCAGCAGGCAGCGGCAACATGAAACAGCTCTACGACATTACCAGAAGATTGTCGGGTAAGTATGGCCATACAGAAAGACCAGTAAAAGACAAAGAAGGCAAGCCTATTGCAGACAGAGCAGACCAACTCGACAGATGGGCCGAGTATTTTGAAGAGTTACTGAACAGACCTAGCCCACCCGACCCCCCCCCGACATCCAGCCGGCAGAGACCGACCTACCCATCAGCTGTGACAGACCCAGCCGGGAAGAGATCAGAAAAGCAGTGGCATTTTTGAAGAATGGCAAAGCAGCAGGGCCAGATGGCATCCCAGCGGAGTCTCTGAAAGCAGACCTAGAGACAACAGTTGAGATGCTGTACCCACTGTTTGGAAAGATCTGGGAAGAGGAGGTGATGCCAGCTGACTGGAAGGAGGGGTACCTAATCAAGCTTCCCAAGAAAGGCGACCTCAGCAAGTGTTCCAACTACAGAGGAATCACCTTGCTGTCAGTACCAGGAAAGGTCTTCAACAGGATCATCCTAGAGAGAATGAAGAGCTCCGTTGACCCCCAGCTGAGAGACCAGCAAGCAGGATTCAGGAAGAACCGATCATGTACAGACCAGATCGCCACTCTCCGCATCATCGTGGAAGTCTCTGGAGTGGAGCTCCCCGCTGTACGTCAACTTTGTGGATTATGAGAAAGCATTTGACAGTGTGGACCGAGAGACTCTGTGGAAACTCCTACGACACTACGGTGTACCCACAAAGCTCGTCCGCCTGATCAAGAGTAGCTATGATGGCATGACATGTCGCGTGATCCACGAAGGGCAGTTCACCAGAGAGCTCCAGGTCAGAACTGGTGTCAGGCAGGGGTGTCTGCTGTCTCCGTTCCTCTTCCTACTGGCCATAGACTGGGTCATGAAGATGACCACAGAGCACAGACGAAGTGGAATACAGTGGACACTGTGGACACAGCTTGACGACCTCGATTTTGCAGACGACTTGGCATTACTGTCCCACACTCATCAACAAATGCAGGACAAGACCACGAGGCTTGCTGACATCTCGTCCCAAGTGGGCCTCACCATTCACAAACAGAAAACAAAGACAATGAGGCTGAACGCAACCAGGGAAGAACCAGTCTTGCTTGCTGGCACCCCGTTGGAGGAGGTGGAGTCCTTCACCTATCTCGGGAGCATCATAGACAAAAAAGGCGGCACTGATGCAGATGTCAGAGCACGAATCGGTAAAGCCAGAGCAGCCTTTCTCCAGTTGAAAAAAGTGTGGAGTTCCAGAGAGCTGTCACAACACACCAAAGTCCGGATTTTCAACTCCAATGTAAAAGCAGTTCTCCTATATGGAGCAGAGACATGGAGATTGACAAAAACCACAGTCAACAGAGTACAGACCTTCATGAACAGTTGCCTTAGAAGAATTTTGAAAATCCACTGGCCAGAGAAGATCAGCAACGTCAGACTCTGGGAGAGAACAGAGCAGATAACAGCAGAGAATGAAATTGGGCGAAGAAGATGGGGATGGATCGGTCACAGTCTGAAAAAGCCAGCTTCCAGTATCACTAGGCAGGCATTGTCATGGAACCCCCAGGGAAAGAGGAAAAGAGGTAGGCCGAGAAACTCCTGGCGTCGAGACCTCCAAGCAGACATCAAGAGACTGGGAACCACCTGGAGTAGAATCGAAGGAGAAGCACAGGACAGGAGTTGCTGGAGGTCTCTCGTCGACGGCCTATACCCGGGTAGGGGTGACAGGCGTAAGTAAGTAAGTAACAATACTACTTGTTTTTCAGTCGATATGGTGATTGAGCGTATAACAAACATCCCATAATGTATCATGCCGAATGCAAAAGAGGAATGAACCAAATTTTCATATTGCTTTGTCTGTGATAAGAAAAAAAAGGTTAAAAAAAACAAAAACAAAAACTGATGGAAACATAATTAACATGTAGTCCACAGTCTGGAAAACAAGAAATTAAAATAAATTAATGCCACCAATTTTCTAATAATTACACTTGCAGACTTTGCAGAGTGGAGGATGAGGAGGAGAAGAAAACTGAAGTGCTCAGAAATCTTTGTGGCATCACTTTTCTAAAGGTACTTAACCCCTTTGAGCATGAAGCCATTAGTACCATTAACCCTTTGGACATCAATAGCAGTTTTAGATGAGATGATGCCTAAAGGAATCACCGTGACTAAAATTGCTATCGACACTCACAGGGTTAAAACCTAATGTATTGGGGATCAGTTGCATGAGTGAGCTTAGTCCTGTCCCAGCCACTGAGCAAGGTGCTCCTCTTCAGAGGAGCACCTTGCTCAGTGACTGGCGATGGACTAAGCCCACTCATGGCAGTCATGCAACCAGCCCCTAGTGGCTGCACACACAAAGGAATTAAGGCAGCTACATTTTTAGAGTTCTCAAAGTGATAGCATACTTTTGCTTCATTCTGTCCCTTTGGGCAGCCATGACTTCTGGGTCGACTGCAGCACTCAGTTCGGCTACCTGTTTCATGACAGCATCGGGGTAGGTGCAGCCATACACCTCGATACTGATGAAACACCTCGAGAGGCAAATCAGGCGATCAATGGGCAGCACTTCATGATTAGCTAGAAGAAACTCCCTCCTCATCCGCCACTCTGAGTTGCTCTCATGTTCATCTCGGAAACTCTCCACATCAAACATTGACTGGTCCACATCCATTCTGGTAAATCCCTGGAATTTCTTGCATAAAAACAAAAATATTTATTTTGCTAAACCCTCAAAAAAAGAAGTCAACATGAAACAAAATATACACTGTGATTGATCTGCATGATGTCATGAAAAGCAACAAGCAATCAGGGAGGACCAAATCCACTCATCTGTCAGCAAACATAGAGATAAATTAGTTGAGCCAGTCATGTTTCTGAGAGCCTAAATGGCGAATACCTATTTCAAACAACAGAAACACACCAAAAACTGTTTGGGCCACTAGAAAAGAAACCCAGGTTTGACTCCGATGGTAGTCCAAGTGACTACTCCAATTCTAGAGCAATTGGTCCTCCCTGACAATGAAACAATGTTGTATCCAATTCTTAATTACATTTTATTTATGAGGTTAAATAGTCTCCATTCATACCTTAACTGAGGTATTATATCATGACAAACTATAAACAGTAGTCCCACTGAAGGGTTATACATGTATACTAATACAGTATGTAGTGAGTACATCACTACTGTCCCATGTTTCTCATGCACGGATTATGTGGCCATGCTGAACTCACCCCATTCAAATTTCAATGGTCCCTTTTTAAGCTTCCATTTTCTTCTTCTTTCATACACAGGTAAGTAAAAACAAAGTGTTATAGAAGACGCACACTAACAATGACTGAGTGAGCCCTATGGTCAACATTCCCAAATTATGGGTAACTGCCAAATAGCCACCATATTGATATAATGATATGCAAGAAACCTTTCCAAGCCAGTAACTTACATCCAACTGTCCCTCTGTACTGCGGCAAGATTTCTGCATGGGGCTAAAAGTAAATAAAAACCCTAGGAGTAGGACTATGACAATGAGACTGAGAGGCAGTTACTGGTTATTGCAAATTACGTGCAATTCGACCCAAATGTTCCGAATGCACAGTTAGGAGACAGATCGACGTGGCGTGGAACTATTCTATAAATATCACATCTTGTTACGTTGTGTCAAGACTAAATGATTAAAAAGTGCAGACAGCGAAATCCAATGAACTGTAATCATATCACAGCAAACATTCTTCACGTAAACCTGTACAATCTATTTTATAAAAAGACAAAACGGCCCTAATTCGGTGACAGGTCGTTTCGGCGGTAATTTTTTTGGCGACACCGCCGAAACATAGGTCCACCGCCGAAAGGGCCAGCCGCCGAAACGCCCAAATTAAATTACCCTCAAAACGTCCACACGAGGTGAAATGAAGTAGAAAAAAATGCAATGATCTATATAACAGATAATATTTATTTAAAAGATTAATATACATTCACCTCATGACGCCAGAAGTGATAAAGTCCATTGACTAAAGCCGTCACCATTTATTCATCGACGAATTGAATGCTAAGGTACGTTTACGGCTTTTTAGTTTCCCTTTTTTAGTTTTTATTTAAATTTTTAGTCCACAATGAAACTTGAATTCATGTTTTGGGTCAGCTATTGTTGAGGTGAACAGTTCTTATACACTTGTGTGTTGTTTTCCCCAGATATGGCATATATATTATATATGGT
The DNA here is from genome assembly GCA_036245525.1 of Semisulcospira habei. Lineage (NCBI taxonomy): Eukaryota > Metazoa > Mollusca > Gastropoda > Semisulcospiridae > Semisulcospira > Semisulcospira habei. Next base: position 185,730,016 of record BTPG01000004.1, read on the forward strand.
ACATTTTATTTATTTAAAAAAATCACTCACACAAACATAAAATAAATAATAACTAACTATGCAATAAGCATTGACTTGTCAACGGTCACTCAACCCTAACCCCTCCTCCACCGACCCTCCCCCCCCCCCCCCCCCCCCCCCCCCCCCGCCCTTCTAAAAAAAAATCCCACATGTTCCGACTACTACCGCAAACAGGAAGTAGCAGTTTTTACGAGCTTCCGCAGAGTCCGCAGATTCGTACCTAATCAAGAACTTAATCCCGAGTCAAGACCCCAAAACTTAAAAGTTCCAAAGCAGGTCTAGAACGAACTATCGCCCAATTGAACTGCCGCCGAAACGACCAACGCCGAAACGACCACACGCCGAAACGACCAACTGCATCGCCGAAACGGCTCGTCGCCGAAACGACCTGTATTCCCTAATTCTGCTTAATAGCTACAGTAAAGATCTGATTTCCGACACATTAATAGGCTTTAGAACCATAAAAAGAAAACTTGCGTGATACTGTGCAAAATATCATATTTATACAACGAAATAAGAGGAAAATCGCAAAGGCTTAACCTTACTATTCACCTCTAGAAGATATTTTTTTCTGCGGGAAACCTCATGCGCACAATGCCATTTTGGTGTATGCAAAAGTGACTATCGTGAGTAAAACGAAAAGATTGACAAGCACTGTATTTCTGAAGGTAAATTGATACAACAAATTAAATCAATATCTTAGATTGAAATTTACATAATGACAATTTGGATATTTTAATAAATGGCTTTGATTTGAATAATCAATGTTTTCATATTCTCTTTCATTGTGTATTCCATATTTTGCACTTCACTGTAGTGGGAGGAAATGATAAATTAGCATGTCAAAAGGGACTGTGACTGCACCACGGTCGACTGTTCGCTTTTCCAGCGGTAAATAACGGGTGTCGTTGGCTATCACACACCGATATACGCGACGTACTGCAGGTAGATACAGTTCATTGACCGCTGGTTTCGCTAATCTTTACTTTCATGATGGCGACTACGTAAAACAAACATACAGTACTTCGCGTATTGTACTTGGTGAATAAGACTCAAGAGAACTCCCCGAGTGCAAAGGATTGATTCAGTGAACAGGGTTCGGATCAAATTCAGTAGGACTGTAATCGTGTTGTAGGTGTTCATCATGCATGAGACAAGTGTCAGGGAAAGCCAGCTCAGGTAACTATGTTTGATGAGGTTGACTCCGTCTCCCTCTTGTGTACCGTAACTCTTGATGTGAAACTACATTGATCATCTTCTCTCATTCCCTTTTGTTATTGTTTTTTTGCCTCTTTCATCTGGTGTACTTTTATTATTTGCGAGCAATATATATACACGAATTGGTTACGCCTGTAATCATGTGGAAGAAGAAAAATAAGTATCAGTATAAATGTCAATCTGTCAGCATGATATCGCCCTTCCCTCACAACACACATATAGTACATACACAGAGAGAGAGAGAGAGAGAGAGAATATATCTGGAAATGCATGCTTATGAATTCCAGTAAGTGCTATTTTAATTTTTATTCAAGGAGAGCTGAGAGTGCCTAAGTTCAGTCTTACGCCTTCACTCTTCAGGTTAAATCTCCTGTGTTTCAGTTTCTCATGTGTTTCAGTTTCTCAGTTTCTTTCCTTGTGATTACAATTACCTGCATGACTCAGATTTTTTTTGCACAGGTGACATTTGATAGATCTGTTTACAAAATTCTATACAATTCCCATGCACATAGCCACACCAGCATTACATCATTACTTAACCTTTTGCCACACATAATAACTTAACTTTATTAAGTCTATGACACTTTTCTACTGTAAAGAAACCTCAGTTGTGCTGGTGCCAACTTAAATTGGTAATTTACAATCCTAAACACCTACACTGTAAAAATAACTCAATTACTATTGTCAGTCATATTTTTGTTGCTTTATTGTATAAATTGCTTGTGTATGTGCCACTGGTATTGCTGATATTGTTTTTTGCCTATAGTATCAGTGCCTGCATGCACATGGGTTAGCCCACATAGCCCCGACACACTTCAGCAGAGATGGATTAGCCATGATAAAGGGTAGTGCCAGATTAGCTTGGTGCCAGAGGGTGCCAAACTAATCCGGCACTACCCTTAAATTATCATGGTCGATCTGTCTGCTGCGACTGGTAGTCATTAGATGCCATCTTCCAAATTTGGGAAATATAGCCATGGGTTTAAGTGGGTTAAGTTTCTGATGAACTGATTGACTAACCTAGCTTGTCTTAGTGGGAAAAACTAAAGTGTGAATTCTACTGTTTTAATACTGTTCACTATAGTTTTAGACTGCCTTAGTCACCTGCTTGGCATTAAATTAAGCCCAAATATTAATAATAACTAATTAGTTCTAGGCAGCAGAGCCAGTACAGTACTGTAAACCTTGTATTTTATAGGTAATATGGCATCATCAGTGAACTACTTGTAATTTGTGAATCTTATCATGACACTGTTCAATATATGGAGCAAAACAATTTTGTTGAGAGGCCTATCAGACACTACCCTACTTAGAAATTAACCCGAGTTCAGAGATAGTGCAGTGGACCAATGGAATATGTAGCTTACTGAGATGCTGCATTTTGTATCTGTTCTTCACATGGAGGAAGTCATTAGTATGATGTGACACTTTGATATAATATACATGTGTGTACCGGTTATATGTCAGAGCTGCTTGGTGCTTGCATAGACCCTGTATTTAAGTTACACAGTATCCTAATTTAGTGCTGTTTATTGAGGCGGCCAGATCTATATGGTAATCTTGCCAGTACAGTGTGTGTGTACTGTGTGTGTCTGTGTGTTAGCACATTCTGCTCCAGGACGGAAATCCGCAAATTTTGAAGTTGCCTCCTGAAGACTGTATTACACTTCTGGAAACAGATTGAGCGTGATAGTTCAAGGGTTAGTGCCAGAATAGCTTGGTGCCTATGGGCGCCAAGCTATTCTGGCACAACCCTTGAACTATCACGCTCGATCCATGTCTTGCCGTTGCATGTCGGAGTTGAATGAGTTAATCTGACCCCATATATCCTATAGACTGTGTGTGTGCTTGTGTTAATCTGACCCTGTCTTTGTACCGTAAGATGTTTACACAAACTGCATCACCCTCTCAACCTTCTACACTTATAACATTTGATGGATTCACTGAAGTGAAGGATTTCATTTTGATCCTTGTCGTACTCTGATTTCACCTTTCAGCAAGCGTTTTATAGAGTCACACTTTGATTATAGCTTTCAGCAAGAGTATTAAATAAAAACTATTATGGAAGTAATTGGTAAACTGAATAGTCAAGTCACCATGTGGCTATCATAAGCAATTTGTCACAATGATTCCTACAGGAATCATCACAATGAAAACTGCTGCCTACAGCCAACAGGCTTGATTACAACTCTGTTGTTCCTGAAATAAAATTTGAGTTGCCTTCCAATGTTCCATACAGTGCAGCGGCACCCAACCTACCTAGGTTTTATTTTATTAAAACTTTTTGACCAGCTTTGCTGGGTAGTGGAAAGCCGCAGTATCCAGAGAACATCCCTCGCCTCCCCCCCCCCTCTCCCCATCCACCCCTCCCCCCCTCTTCCTGTCACCCGCACTCCCCCCCCCCCCCCCCCCCCCCCACACACACACACACCAACAAATAAGCAGTCTGAATGCCTTGAATTCTGCTAATTCTGCCATAGTGTAACTTATCACAGGCTGGAGGAAGCAGGGATCGATCCCTCACCACCTTCAGGTCTCTGTGACATTGGAAACGGTCTACTGAGCAAGTTTGAAGTATAACCACGGGACTAGTGAGTTGCTGAGCAACTCAATAGTCCGGTCCCTATCCTTTCAGACATCACTCACCCCAGTTATACCAGTTTACGAAGAAAGGCTTTCTTTCAGTTTTGTCAACTGTTATAAGTCACAAAGTATTACAAAAACAGTATCTAATTTTAGTTTAGAACCATGTGTGACAAAATTACAATCAGGTATTGGGTTGACAACTTGCCTGGATGGATTTCAGATGGCTAGGAGTAGGACAAAAAAAAAATGTCACCGTAACACTAACAGAACATTGTATTTATCCAAATTAAGCATTTTTATATTTTGTTAAAACTGGAAACTTAAGTTCCATGTGTATGTTGTCTATGCTGCAAAGTGCAAGTCTTTTATTGATGCAACCTTTCCAAAATTATGTACGTTGATATATATTATGTAAAATTTCATTTTGGATTGAATCAGTGACTGAGTGAATTAAGTGCAGCATAATACCATCTATTGTAGCTTGAGTAAATTTTTGCTGTATTTATGTCAGGTTGCCTCATAGTCAATGGCAGTGTACATTTACTTAACCCCTTCATTGCTGAGTAAAAGCAAACACGATCCAACTGCAAAAGACATAGATCCTCATGAGCCCCTGCAGTCGAGGGGCTCATGAGGATCTATGCCTCTTGTTAAGACCAATATGTATCCATGAACTTTGAATGGTTGTGGCCTTCGGTTGTTGAATGAACTGCCCTTTAATAAAAAAAATGTACACGTGTATTAGCCCCTTCATGCCAGTAATCATGAATAGCCCATCTGAAAGCAGTACACACTGACCAGCATTCGCATACAAAAAACACAGATGTAAATGTGGCTAGAAATAGGCATAAAGATACAGGATTAACATGAGAAATAAATCCTCATGAGGGTTTATGTCTCTTGGTGCTGGGTAGCATTCGTCTTGCCCCTGCAGTCGAGGGGTTTCTATTGGGTTACATGGATCAATGCCTCAAGGGTAGTGTCACAAAAGTTACGCGCTGTGCCAATGCATTAATTTTGACATTGAAAGTGAAAACGTTGCACTGACGTTTCATTTTAGTTTAATATCTTTGTAACAGAGTGTTGGTGAGTGTTGTTTTCGCTGTCATGGTTGGCTGCTTGTCCTTTCAGTTAGAGTAGACATACTTACTACTTAGTAGGGACCATTATTATTTCTGTCTTAAAGATAGATAGAAGCTTTCCAGTTTTCCCACGACCTTAATTCTGTTGATGTCATCAGCTTGTTGGGACATCTTATCTGATTCACAGTTATTCCACAGATGTGATACACGTGTATGTATTGTATTATTCTAGGGCAACCATTAACACGTTCACTGCCAATGGACGCTGATTGTGCTCGTGAATGTTTTGTTAATTTAAATATATAAGAGCCCCAGCCATCCAAGGAACATGGATACACTGCAGTGTCAGCAAGAGCATAGATCCTCATGAGCCCCCGCAATGGCAGGGGTTCATGAGGACCTATGTCTCTTGCAGTTAGATTGTGTTTACTTTTTGTCATCAGCGAAGGAGTTAAGTGCTGCTTATGAGCCTGTGACAAAAGTTCGTTTGTACCAAAAGTAACAACCAACAGAGATGTCTTTAAAATAGGCTTATTTTAGGCACTGGTTAGTTTTGATGTATCTGGCATGAGGGCATGTGAAATTAATTAATGCAGAAACAGATTTCCAGCAACGAATAAATAAATCTGGCCCTTTCTGAAAATGTTGGTTGTTTTGAGGGCATACGGTGATAAATATGTTCACATTAAGTCAGTTTTTGTTTTTTTAATTATTCCCTTTCAAAAGAAATTGATTGTATACTTACTTACTTACGCCTGTCACCCCTACCCGGGTATAGGCCGTCGACGAGAGACCTCCAGCAACTCCTGTCCTGTGCTTCTTCTTCGATTCTACTCCAGGTGGTTCCCAGTCTCTTGATGTCTGCTTGGAGGTCTCGACGCCAGGAGTTTCTCGGCCTACCTCTTTTCCTCTTTCCCTGGGGGTTCCATGACAATGCCTGCCTAGTGATACTGGAAGCTGGCTTTCTCAGACTGTGACCGATCCATCCCCATCTTCTTCGCCCAATTTCATTCTCTGCTGTTATCTGCTCTGTTCTCTCCCAGAGTCTTACGTTGCTGATCTTCTCTGGCCAGTGGATTTTCAAAATTTTTCTAAGGCAACTGTTCATGAAGGTCTGTACTCTGTTGACTGTAGTTTTTGTCAATCTCCAAGTCTCTGCTCCATATAGGAGAACTGCTTTTACATTGGAGTTGAAAATCCGGACTTTGGTGTGTTGTGACAGCTCTCTGGAACTCCACACTTTTTTCAACTGGAGAAAGGCTGCTCTGGCTTTACCGATTCGTGCTCTGACATCTGCATCAGTGCCGCCTTTTTTGTCTATGATGCTCCCGAGATAGGTGAAGGACTCCACCTCCTCCAACGGGGTGCCAGCAAGCAAGACTGGTTCTTCCCTGGTTGCGTTCAGCCTCATTGTCTTTGTTTTCTGTTTGTGAATGGTGAGGCCCACTTGGGACGAGATGTCAGCAAGCCTCGTGGTCTTGTCCTGCATTTGTTGATGAGTGTGGGACAGTAATGCCAAGTCGTCTGCAAAATCGAGGTCGTCAAGCTGTGTCCACAGTGTCCACTGTATTCCACTTCGTCTGTGCTCTGTGGTCATCTTCATGACCCAGTCTATGGCCAGTAGGAAGAGGAACGGAGACAGCAGACACCCCTGCCTGACACCAGTTCTGACCTGGAGCTCTCTGGTGAACTGCCCTTCGTGGATCACGCGACATGTCATGCCATCATAGCTACTCTTGATCAGGCGGACGAGCTTTGTGGGTACACCGTAGTGTCGTAGGAGTTTCCACAGAGTCTCTCGGTCCACACTGTCAAATGCTTTCTCATAATCCACAAAGTTGACGTACAGCTGGGAGCTCCACTCCAGAGACTGTTCCACGATGATGCGGAGAGTGGCGATCTGGTCTGTACATGATCGGTTCTTCCTGAATCCTGCTTGATGGTCTCTCAGCTGGGGGTCAACGGAGCTCTTCATTCTCTCCAGGATGATCCTGTTGAAGACCTTTCCTGGTACTGACAGCAAGGTGATTCCTCTGTAGTTGGAACACTTGCTGAGGTCGCCTTTCTTGGGAAGCTTGATTAGGTACCCCTCCTTCCAGTCAGCCGGCATCACCTCCTCTTCCCAGATCTTTCCAAACAGTGGGTACAGCATCTCCACTGTTGTCTCTAGGTCTGCTTTCAGAGACTCCGCTGGGATGCCATCTGGGCCTGCTGCTTTGCCGTTCTTCAAAAATGCCACTGCTCTTCTGATCTCTTCCCGGCTGGGTCTGTCACAGCTGATGGGTAGGTCGGTCTTTGCCGGCTGGATGTCTGGGGGGTCGGGTGGGCTAGGTATGTTCAGTAACTCTTCAAAATACTCGGCCCATCTGTCGAGTTGGTATGCTCTGTCTGCAATAGGCTTGCCTTCTTTGTCTTTTACTGGTCTTTCTGTATGTGGCCATACTTGCCTGACAATCTTCTGGTAATGTCGTAGAGCTGTTTCATGTTGCCGCTGCCTGCTGCCTTTTCTGTCTCTGCTGCCACTGCCAGGCTGTCTGTGTAGGCCCTCTTGTCTGCCCTGATACTCCTCTTCACCTCGCGGTTGGCTTCCCAGTATTCCCCCTGTGCCCTTACTTTGGCTGCTCTCGTGCGACTGTTGTTGACAACTGCTTTCTTCTGCTTCCTCGCTTCTATCTTCTTCAAGGTCTGTGCCGACAGCCAGTCCTTGTGATGGTCTTTCCTGAACCCTACAGTGTCTTTGCAGGTTGAGTTCAGAGCCTCTCTAACTGCCTTCCACTGCTGCTCTGTGGTGACCGCCTCCTCTTCATTTACTAGCTCCTGTAGCGCTTGAAACCGGTTGGACAGCACCAGTTTGAACTCTTCTCTAACTCCAGTTTCTCTCAGGAGGCCTACATTATAGCGCTGTCTTCTTGTTGTCTCTGTGCGGCTTTTCTTTAGCTTGAGCTTCATTCTTAAGGTAAGCAGATGGTGGTCTGAGGTGACATCTGCTCCCCTCCTCACTCGAACATCTTGAAGGGATCTTCTAAATTTCTTGCTAATGCAGATATGGTCTATTTGGTTCTCTGTTGTATGGTCAGGTGAGACCCAAGTTGCTTTGTGTATTCTTCTGTGTGGGAAGATGCTGCCTCCAATGACAAGTCGGTTTAGAGCACAAAAGTCTACAAACCTCTCCCCATTCTCACTCATCTCCGAGCCTAGTCCCTGTCTCCCCATCACCTCTTCGTATCCGGTGTTGTCCTCCCCTATTTTGGCATTAAAATCGCCCATGACGATGGTGATGTCTCGCTCCGCACATTTGTCCAAGGCACTCTGGAGTCGGTCGTAGAACTCTTGTTTCTCTTCCTCGTCATTGTCATTAGTGGGCGCATAACAATGGATGACGTTCAGCTTGAGCTTTTTCTTGGTTCTAAAGGCTGCTGTGATAATTCTTGGCCCAAGAGGTTCCCAGCCCATCAGCGCTCTCTGTGCCACTGGTGACAGCATGAATGCTACACCTTCTGTATGGGGGGCATTCTCCTCTTCATGACCTGAATACAGAATCATCTCCCCACTTAACAGCCTTTTCTGGCCAGACTGCGTCCATCTGGCTTCACTGATACCTAACAGGGAAAGGTTGTACTTTTGCATTTAATTGTATAACCTGTTCTAACTGGTGGAAGTATAAAGAGTATTTTATTCCTTTTGAAATTAAGTTTTCTGTAACAATCTGTTGGTTGTTACCTTGGACATGCTAAATTTAAATCACAAAAACACAGTGCTTCTTGTGATTACCACATTCTACAAAAAAAAATTCTTCAGTCATCTGTATTTCTGTTATCTCATCTAAGGACAATAACTGAAAAACTTGTTCCTGTCACTCAGTAGAGGAAAATGTATTTTGTCATACTGGACATACTATTGGACGTACACATGAAAATCATTATAAATTAGTCCACTTTGGTAAAAAGGAAACTTTGTGAGAAGTTTAAGTGTTCTGGAAACAACAATGTCTTCATAGCGGAATCACAAAAAGAAATAATTTTCTGTTGTAGTGCGGTTTTCTTGACTAAAAATATGTCAGTTGTTATGTGCATGACGTTTTGTCACAGGCTCATGAATTTTTAGGAGAGCACACATTTTCCTCCTTATCACCTAATATCAGCTACCATAATAATATTGATGATGCAGTCAGTAAATTGGTTAAAAGCACAGTCTTGTCATGTGTTGTCTGATGCGGATGATTTCCCACACTTCGTGAGTGCTTGTAATACTGATACAATTTGCAGAGGCTCATGAGAATCTGTGCCTCTTGCTGATGGATGAGGCGTGATGAGCGACATTCTAGCCATGAGTCATCAAATAATTCTGGATGGCCAGGGCATTGATCGGTAGGAATTCAGGCATTCCTAGATCAGATAAACCTACAGGTGCGTCACATTGTAGGTGGGCGATGTCACACACGACTGCGCATCATGCACTCAGCCCAGCTGTGCTTGTACTTTCTCGCATGATTTCAAATCAATAAGCACTATTACAATGGTGGGTGTGTTCCCCAGTAGTTGTTTCCTACTGCGCGTAGCAGCTAGAATGGAAGAGGAAGAAGTACAATTCTGTTATACCTCATTCACCGCCACTGTAGTTGTAACCATTTTCATTTTGATACACAGTTGCTTGAAATGAATTTGACTATAATAGTTGAAGGGTGGTGCCAGAATGGCTTGGCGCCTGAGGCGCCAAGCTATTCTGACACCACCCTTGAACTAAAATGGTTGATCCACTTGTAATCTGTAATGTAGCCTTCATGTATGACAACAAGCAATTACAAAAAAATCAGCCTCAGGATGTAATGGGTTAACTTAACTCATTCAACCCGACGCATGTATTTCCCAACTTTTGGAGGCGTCATCTAACGACTATGCACCTGTTGCAGGAGATGGGTCGACCATGATAATTCAAGGGTAGTGCCAGATTAGCTTGGCGGTTACCCTTGGGTTATCATGGTCGACCCATCTCCTGCTGTAGTGCGTCAGGGCTGAATGGGTTAACACAGACTGATCGAAGATGACAGGTTAAGGAGATTCGCCTTGCAGATCAGGATCCTGGTCAGTCTTCACAATAAGCAAAGGTCATCAGGCCCACTGCGGCCGTTTTGGGCCTGAAGGCTTTTTGCTACTTGGATTTCTACTAAGACCTGTATGCCTAGCAGACATTCTCGAACGTCAGCTATTTGGCTCTGGGCACGAGCTAGGTGTGATTTGATTGACCTTATTTTTTTAGTTTCTCTCGTCGTTGGGTTATTCTTTCACTGACACGTCAGTGAGGACAGGTATGCCCTAAAATCGCGACTCTTGGGTGACCTTTTTTTCAGTTCTCGTAATTCGTGATTGCATTTTAACATGAAAGCCCAAAAGTTTTTGTGTTCCGTGAAAACGTCCTTGTTATCTGATTCCGGGCGCCTCCATCCCGTTGTTTGATTTTCCGACCAGTTCAGGAATGTCAGTTGTGCAAGCTGCGCACTAGCATCGACATTCACCCCCCCACGCCCCGCTCCCCCTCCCCGTCCCCCCTCCTCGTCCCCCCTCCCCCCTCCTCGTCCCCCCTCCTCAATCCTGTTAGAGTTTTGGGCCAGTGAAAGAGATTCTGAAAGCGGTATCATCTGTCGTCATCGTTCAGTCTTTCCATTGTGAAATGTGCATGCTATTTTTATTTATTTATTTAGTTTTGCTGAGAAGGGGGGGGGGGGGGGGGGGCGAGCTAACGCTGATGAGGGACGGGGTGGGGTCGTGAGTGGCAAAATATATCGTCGAGAATCCGTGATTTTACCCCCTCTCCCCCCCCCCCCCCCCCCCACACACACACACACACACATACACACACTCCTCCACACTCATCAGAGTAGACATCCCAGTCGTCATTTATGTTGGACAGTTTTCTGAAGGGCAGGTTTCAGCGCAGAATGACGGATTACTCGAACGTTAATGCGAAATGTGCTGCTGTCCAGAGTAAACGTTTCAGCTGAGCTGTTTGTCCATTGACAAACACGGTGGCCGGCTGTCAAAACGTGATCCCTCTCCCGCAGCCGTATCCATCCATCTGCAAAGAGCATCGATTCTTCTGAGCCCCTGCAGCTGCAGGGGCTCACGAGAATTAATGCATCTTGCACAGAGACATCAGCTCTAACTAACAGTAATTTTACTCTGTTGAAGAAATGTGGACACTAGTTGACAAGGCCTCGGCTCATGATTGACCGGCCGCTGTTTCTGTGTCACCCAGGATACTGGTTTTGGCAGCAAACACATAAAGGTCACAGAGTTAAAACCTCAGTGACTTTCTCCGCGTAAGGAACTTTTAACCCATTTAGCCCCGACGCCCTTCAACGGGTGAAGGAGCGACCATGATAATTCAAGGGTAGTGCCAGATTAGCTTGGCGCCTGATGGCGCCAAGCTAATCTGGCGTTACCCTTGAATTACCATGGTCGATCCATCGCCAGCAACTGGTACATAGTCGTTAGGTGACACCTCCAAAATTTGAGAAATACGGCCTGTGGGTTAAATGGGTTAACGAAAATCTAGCGAGAACCCAGGCGAGAATGATAGATTCTTATGGGGCCCTGACTGCGACTGCATGGGCTTATGAGAATCTTCGCCTCTAAAGACGCCTTTTTGTCACCAAGATTGGTAACCACCACAACCTTTGAACCCCATTGATAACCACCACAACCTTTGAACCCCATTGACTCCATTCGTCTGAGTGGCAGAGATGGATTCGTGTACACTTGTACAATCAAGAGGCGTATCCTCTAATAGGCCCCTGCAGCTTGAGGGGTCCGTGATAATCTGTGCATCATGCAGATCTATGGATATGGATTTTTCAAAGGACTGGCTTCTTGACACCAGTGACCTGCATCATTTTGGCAGCTCACAGTCTCAGTTTTGGCCTAGAACAGAAGGCGTCCTCTGTTGAGGGCTATCTTAGCAGAAGCAAGAGGCGTAGGCTCTTTTGAGACCCAGCATTCGCTTGGGGCGCATGAGAATCTGTGCCTGTTTTAGAAGGGGGTGGGCAAAACAGACAAGAGGAAACTTGGTGAGGGTCAGAAGTTACGTCTTGTGGGAAACTGTGAGGCTCGCCTTTTCTTCCTGGCCTCCGTTGCATGGGTGTACATTAGTCCTGCGCAAGCCACTAAGGAAGGTGCTCCGCTACACAAGCCACTAGGGAAGGTGATCCGCTATAGCGGAGCACGTTCCTTAGTGGCTTGCGCAGGATTCAAGGTCGTGCAGCTGGCCCCTAACGTGCAAATTGCAAGTGTGGCAAAGTGGGTGTATCGTTTGCACATAAACTGTAGCCTGCTATTCACGCCGTGAAGATTATTATAACAATTAAACTCTGCTTGCAGTGCTGTCCACGTAACGGGGTCACAGATCGATGGCGGCTTGATCTCATTGTATGCCTTGTTACAACCCAAGCTGTGGCACGCCGCCCCAGCCCGTACACAGAAGACCTTCCGGTCTCGAATTCATCAGGTGACCAGTGGAAATACATGGGGTGTCACGATGTGCAGACTTAGGGGCTGATTGTTTATGTGCAATATATTAAAAAAAAAACCACATGGTGCAGATTTGACCGTTTTCAAGATCAGTTTGTTTGAAATAAGCAGTAAACCGTAAAGTGCTCATGTAATGTTTTGTCATTATGAGGTAATTTCAGACTTCCAGCGGAATGTGCGCTGTTTGCAGATTTTTCACTGCTTACTGTTAAATTGAGAAGCTTTCTGTAACTAAGATCCATTAAGACGTCATTTAATTTTTCAGTCAGTTTGTAAATGGTGCCATCCCAAATGATCAACCAATCACCAAGGGGCATGCCTCCATTACGAGACTACTCGAGACTGGAAAGGTTCTTGTGTACTGGTTGTGGCGTGCCATAGCTTGGGGTGTAACTTTATGCCTCATTCGAGTCAGATTCTTATCCTTTGTTTGCTTGCCCTTAAAACCAACGAAAGCGTTCAGCGTTTTGTTTTAATTTTTTGTATTGTACGGTTATTTCAATGACAGTGTGTTGAAATGGGTGCAGTGATATGTTTGACCATTTTAACCTAACGGCCTGCATTTACCAAATTTGGGAGGTGTCACCTAACGACTATGTACCAGTTGCAGGAGATGGATCGACCATGATAATACAAGGGCAGGCCAGATTAGCACTGTCCTTGAATTATCACGGTAGATCCATCTCCTTCTGCAGTGCGTCGGGGTTACAGGGCTAGCAGCAGTTGAGTAGTTAAAGTCGACTTCGCTTATAACAAGGTCAGATAACACAATTCGGATATTAATTATATAAAAACACTTTTCTCTGATATCCCAACACTTTTCCTTAACAAATTACTTCACTTGCAACAAACTTTGGGTCCCCAAGCGATGTGTATATGATAACGTACTTAAATCATCATCATCATCATCAGTCCCTTGCCCGAACTGGGCGTTGGGGGGACTGAAAGGCAGCAGCAACAGACAGTGCTCTCCACTGACTTCTATTTTGGGCGGTGGCAAGCAAGTCTGGCATCTCGAGTTCGGTCCATTCTTTTATGTTTGCGACCCAACTCTTTCTCTGACGACCTCGCCGACGACTTCCTTCGAGAGTGCCTTGGAGGATAGTCTTGGACAAGGTGTTGTGTCGGGTCACGTGGCCAAACCAAGCAAGCTTGCGCCGTTTCACGGTTGCCAGAAGGGGTTCATGTGGGCCCACCAGGGAAGTGACGATGCTTAAATACAAAGGTCTATACCAGTAGAACTTCGGCGTGGGTCTTCCTCTTTGCTTCTAGCGTTTGCCTTCATGGCGGGAGAGGTCAGCGTTTCCCATCTCATGGGCGATGATATACTATACATCAAGAGCACTGGATGATCCTGTCCTGCATGTGTGTTTGATAGATCAATCTGTTTGCAGGCTGTCAGCCCCGGCTGTACCTGGTCCATGTCTGATTGCTTTCAGGTTCCAGTGTGCTTCCACTCCCCCCTCCTCTCCTCACCTTCCCAACACACACACACACACACACACACACGCCTCGACCCTTCCGTCCACACCTTGTCTGTTTTGGCTTTCGCTTCAGCCTCTCCATCCGACACCGTTTACCATCGATAACCCCTTCACTGCCGAGAACAAGCGAACACCACCCAATCTGCAAGAGGTATAGATCTTCATGAGCCCCCGCAATTGCGGGGGTTCATGAGGATCTATGCCTCTTGCTGAAACCATGTCGTGTCCTTGTTCCTTTGACCTCTGAGGATCTGCGGCGTTGAATTCACAACGATTAAAAAACACAGTCTGCCTCCACAGACTGTGCATGGGATAATCACAAGCAGACAGAATAATGCACCTAGCAGATGAAGCCCCCAGTAACTCCCTTTGTTTGATATTGACGGCAGAAGACAGGTCTTCTGAACGCGCCAGAGGTGCAGATTCTCAAGAGCCTCCCTAGCAGCAGCATTGAGGGGCCCGTGGGAATCTATGCACCTGGCAGGTTGACTGGGGTCAGTTGCATGAGTGAGCTTAGTTCTGCGCCAGCCACTAAGCAAGGTGCTCCGCGGGAGCGGAGCTTCTAGCACCTTGCTTAGCGGCTGGCGCAGGACTAAGTTCACTTTTGCAATAGTGGAACACCTTGCCACAGCGGAGAACTTGCTAAGTGGCTGGCACAGGACTAAGCTACCTATGCAACTGGCCCTTCTTCTTACACGCCCATGAATGCTGTTGCACTCAGCTCTTTCAGGTCAAGAAGTAGTACAGAATTCTTCAAAATACGTCAGAGGCACCAGTTGCGGTAGATGAGTCGACCGTAATAGTCGAAGGGTAGCGCCAGACTTAGGCTGAATCAGTGACAGAACAAGATTAATGATGCGACATCTCATGGTGTAATGATGGACAGTATGGATATTGAGATACTTCAGTCAGTCAAAATCAGTGGCTGTCAGGTAAAGTGTGGTCAGTGTTGTTTCATACTATCTTAGTGCTGGCGTTGTGGAAGATAGAGAACGCTTTATTGTTTGTTTGCTTGTTTTTTAAGACTAAAGAGAGCTGATCAGGGGTTGCTCAAATCTATCTGCTGCATGGCGGGCTTTGATGATTAAATTGGCCAATACAGCGAGTTATCAATGTTGTCTTGCCTCAGTGTTTCGACCCCTCTTTTCATAATCCATTCGAGTAGGCACACTACAGGGTATTCCACTGCCTTTTGAAATAACGGAAGGAACTTCACTGCGCACAAACTGGAAGAAGAAAAGAAAATGTCTTTCATTTTACGACATTCAAAATTCATGATGCGAGTTACTATTGTATAACATACTAAGAACATTTGTACAGGAGATATTGTGATCTGTTAACCCCGGACTGCCAGTAGTAGGTCGTCTTAAGCCACTCATCCTTCACACTACAACTTAGACAAGATATAGATCGACCATGATAGTTCAAGGGTGGTGCCAGAACAGCGTGGCATTGGAGGCGCCTGATTGTTCTCCCACAACCCGTCAGTTATCATGGTAGATCTATCGTCTGGCCCACTGTCGTGTTGTGCGCAAAGAACAACTCCTAATTTATGGAATTCCGCCCGTTTGGCGCAATGCGTTTAACCCTCCACCGCTTTAGGAACATCTGAACGCCACCCATCTGCAAGAGGTACAGATTCTCATGAGCTCCCGCAGCTGCGAGGACCCATGAAGTTCTGTGCCTCTTGCTGAAACCACTTAGCATCCACCATCCTTCGACGGCTGGAACTCGTTGACATTGATTTGACAGTGATTTAACTCATTCTACCCCAAGACCGGAATCCCCAAATTTTGCCGTTGTCCTCTGAAGAATGCATTAGTGCAGGACACAGATCGACCATGATAGTTCAAGGGTGATGCCAGAATAGCTTGGCGCCCATAGGCGCCAAGCTATTCTGGCATCACCCTTGAACTATCATGGTCGTCCATATCTTGCTCTGGTGTGTCTGGGGTAGAATGAGTTAAAAAAAAAAACCAGTGCGTCCACTGGCAATGAAGGGGTTAATGACAGCACGTGTATTGCGCCCATCGTTTCAATTAGGCGCCAGCATTGGATCCTGGCAAGACTCGCAAAAAGCGCTACTTGGTGTGGTTGCTGCCAGTGAGTCACACTGAAGGTATTGTCTGTTTTGGTGGTCACGATGAAGTATCTTTCTCCAGGATTGAAACGTCGTGCAGACGCACAAGGAAAGTGTGTTCTGTACTTAAAACCCGTTCAGTGCCGAGAAAATCTGAACGCCACCCAACGGCGAGAGGCATTGATCCTCATGAGCCCCCGCAGTTGCGGGGGCTCATGAGGATCTATGCCTCTTGCTGACACCGCTTTGAATTCCATGTTACTAGGGCTTTTTGGTGTTGAATTAACGAAGATTGCAGAAACGCAATCTGCGTCAACTGGCACTGAACAGTTTAATTAGTCTGAAATGAATACAGGGTTGAATTTTGGGTACTTGAGTTGTGCCACATTCAATGCACAAATCGATAGTTCGCTCTGGAAACATAAGGAAGTCTTTTTCAGGTGTTTTTCCTGGTTGTGTGTGTGTGAGAGAGAGAGAGAGAGATCTTAATCTTGATGAAATTAAAATTTACACCTGCGCGAAAGAATCAAATTTCGTAACGCCAGAGTGTTGACGAGGACGCCTATGGTACTGGTCGTTTGTGTGCATCGAGTGTCATCCGTTTTTCTCTCCAGTCGTATATATATGTGCGCACAGGTCCACATGATTGTCGACCCACATACAGAGATGCTTAAAGGCAGAATCTGTGTCTGTTGTAAGAGATGAAACCAAGCTGTATGGTGCCTGACAAGACGTGCAGAGGACGGCCCACATTTGTTTCGCCGTACCGTAGGCCTAGGGTAGAAAAACGCGTGATTACCTCGAGACCTTGCTGCTTTCGTATACGCAGCTTTGTCAGCCCCCGTGGAACGCTCATGACAGTTGAAGAGTTGATGCCAGAATAGCTTGGCGCCTGCAGGCGCCAAGCTATTCTGGCACCAACCCTTGAACTGTCATGGTCGAACTGTAATGGAGAGGGAACTGTAGAGAACAACTCGCAAATTCGGGGATGGCGACCTTAAGGGCCAGCGTAGTAAAGCGACCTACTCATGGCAGTAATAGGTTAATAGTTTGCAATATCTCCTTTATAAATCTCCCTATCTGTGTTTTACAGTAATGCTGGTCAAAAGGGTTTACGAAGTTTGAATCACGTAATATGAAAGACGTTTAGGCTCTTCTTGTCCACCCCACCCGGGTCTGCCCTGGGGGACTTGGGTGGGGTTAGGTATTTTTTAGTTCCCAGGGTCACCCTGGTCAGCCCCACAGGGTGGGTTTTTCTCTCTATTCTGGGGCATGTGTTTCTGTCTACCCTTTGTCCATTCACCTGTATTTGCCTTTTTAAAACTCTCCCTACTGTCTGCACTGCCTGTAGCTCTTGATATTGGATGTGTGTTGCTAAATGGTCTTAGCTTTATTTAGGCCCCATGTGTTAAGTTTATTTAACGTATTTGACCGGCTGGCGACATACATTCAATGTTCTGTTTTGGTTTTTTTTTCACAAGCAGTGCAGGCACGTCCTGAGAAAGCCTTGTTGCTGTCGGGACGTTAAGCAATGTACAATCAATCTTCTTGTCCATGGTACTTAGGAGACTTTCTTCCGTTTACGCCCAAAAGGCAGTGGAAAACTTCGGGGATACGTGTGCCTACTCACAGGGATTTTGAAAAGAAGGGCAGTAAAGTTTTCGTAGAGGCAAGACAACATTGGTAACCCATTGTATCCATCAATATTAACACTATAACAGTTGAAGTCCGTCGTGGAGCAGATCACTTTAACCCATTTAGCCCTAACGCCCTACAGCAGGAGTAATACATTGACCATGATAATTCGAAGGTAATGCCAGATGAGCTTGGCGCCTGAAGGCGCCAAGCTCATCTGGCACTACCCTCGAATTATCATGGTCGATCCACCTCGTGCAACTGGTACATAGTAGCTAGGTGACACCTCCACAATTTGGGAAAAGCGGGCATTGGGGTTAAATGGGTTAAGATGTGTGTCGAAGGTCGGTTGCCATTCTCATCTGTTCCGTTACAAAGAATGCTTTGTGACCACGTAAACTTGCGTACGTTTCTTTATGGGAGCTTCGACTGTGCTGCAAGAATGAAAGAAGGAAAATTGTGAAGGATTTTCGCGCAGAATGTAGCTGAGAGTGTATTTGCGTGCCTGTGTGTACTTAATGACGAGAGTGTGAAGTGACGGCAAAAGAACTGGTTTTCAGTTCAAGTGTCGAACAGAATCTGCAGCCTCAATACGTTGCCACATTCCTTTGATCTACTGAGGTGTAATATTGACACACACTTTTACCTACATTATCTGCCATTGTGCCAGGAATTTCTCTGAATGTGGTTCATTGTGCTAAGAATATGGTTGGGTCCCAACATATCTCTGCCCTGTCTGGCTGTGTGAAGGCAAAAGGCAGTAAATCTGTTTTTGTGAAAGGCGAAATTTTCATTGTAATGCAATTGAAATATCGCTTTTCACAAAAATTGACTCGGCGGCTTCAAGTAGACTCCGATCACCTCCCCAGTAAACGGAGCCAGCATGTAAGACATTCTGAGCTGCTCTGTGATTTTGTATCAGATATGACCCATTTACTGCTGAAAACAACGAAACACCACCCAGTCTGAAAGAGGTATAGATCCTCATGAGTCCCCGCAATTGCGGGGGCTATTCAGGATCTATGCCTCTTGCTGAAACCACTTTGTATCCATGTCCTTTTGACGGCTGGGGATCTTTTGCGTTAAATTAAAGTACCATTAGGCATAAATCTGAAGACACATTTCAACACCATTCGTGTTTGTTATGCCTTGTCGACACACCTAATAAACTTTAACAGCAGTTTGGACACGCAGCAAAAGCACACGCGTAATCGCACTTATTTATTCTGCGCAACCATTAGAGTGTCAGTCTATTTTTAGCTGTTTCTCGTACTAAAAGCGTTGTATTTATAGAACTGAGTGGAGTCATTGTCAGGTTGCTTGATATATAAAGACGACGTGTGCTGAACTGGATTGTCCTATGACTAAATGAACCATGGCTAGACCTGTGCAGCATTTCGTAACCAGCTGTTACATACTTACAAAAGTGCATCTTTAAACAGTTACGGTGGTAGTGGGCCTTTAACCCTTATCATTCGGAATACTCCAGTGTGTGAAATAAGTTTGACTAAAATAGTTCAATGGTAGTGCCAGAATAGCTTGGCGCCTACAGGCGCCAAGCTATTCTGGCACCACCCTTGAACTAAAGCCATTGGTCTATATCCTTATCTGTAAGTACTATAATGTAGCTTGCATATATATGGCAGTGTACAAATTTGAAGCTTTTAGCCTCAGTATGATGTGTGTTAAACAATAGTTTATAAAACACGGTCAGCGTCCACAGGCGGTGAAGGATACAACTTCTAGCCGTGCGGTGCAAAATCACAGACCAGCACCCAGACGGCGTCGTGTTGGGCGGTTTCTCATGAGCCACTGCAGGGGCTTATAAGAATCTCTATTTTTGCCACCCCACCCGGGTCTGCCCTGGGGGACTTGGGTGGGGTTAGATATTTTTTAGTTCCCAGGGTCACCCTGGTCAGCCCCACAGGGTGGGTTTTTCTCTCTATTCTGGGGCATGTGTTTCTGTCTACCCTTTGTCCATTCACCTGTATTTGCCTTTTTAAAACTCTCCCTACTGTCTGCACTGCCTGTAGCTCTTGATATTGGATGTGTGTTGCTAAATGGTCTTAGCTTTATTTAGGCCCCATGTGTTAGGTTTCTTTAATGTATTTGACCGGCTGGCGACATACATTCAATGTTCTGGTTTTTTTTTCACAAGCAGTGCAGGCACGTCCTGAGAAAGCCTTGTTGCTGTCGGGACGTTAAGCAATGTACAATCAATCAATCAATCTATTTTTGCCATCTTTTGAAGAAAACGGCGAAAGGGTTGTGTAGGATCCCCAGTGGCTGTTTGTTTGGGTTGGGTTTAACCTTTTCTTACTTGCGGCCTTCCCTTAAAAAAATATTTGCCCAAAAGCGAGAAAAAGTAAAGAAGATCAGAGAGAGAGAAAAAAGTGTTTGCGGTCTGGTTGTGTTGTTTGCTTTTGGCGTTTAGCGGGATTTAGCGAAGAAAATGGCAGCGCTCGAGCTGTTGGGCTTCTGTCTGTGTATTTTATAATGAGCTATTGGGAAATAATTTGTGTGCTGAAACACTGTGCTGGCCTGCGATTCTGTGCCCAGAGCTAGGAGCCATATGATATAAAATCACAGAGCAGCACGCTATTTCTTTGTTTGCAAGGATAAACATCAACAATGCCTTGCACTTTACACGCGGCCCGAAGACGAAAACACAAACATTAGCAACGGCGCTGGGCTGTAATGTCTTATATCACATACCGGCAAATTTCAGTCGTATTAACCCTTTGGCTGTCGGTAGCGGTATTTTGTCGTGGTGAGTCCAGCAGGAATCGCCACGACAAAACGCGCTACCGGCAGCCGAAAAGTTTGGCTTCATCGAATGACGTTCAGCTGTCGACAGACACGCCCACGAATCGCCACGACAAAACGCGCTACCGGCAACCGAAAGGTTTGGCTTCATCGAATGACGTTCAGCTGTCGACAGACACGCCCACGAATCGCCACGACAAAACGCGCTACCGGCAACCGTAAAGGTTTGACTTCATAGAATGATGTTCAGCTATCGACAGACACGCCCACGGTTGAATAATTTGCTAATACTGTTACATACAAAAATGCACTGCTCGTGCCCTATAATGACTGCTCCTGTTCGGCGATAACTACTTCTGCGATCAGTAGTGCCGGCTGGAATTAACCCATTCAACCCCAGGACCGCATTTCTTAGATTTTGGAGGTGTCACCTAACGACTATGCACCAGTTGCAGGAGATGGAACGAACATGATAATTCAAGGGCAGTGCCAGATTAGCTTGGCGCCTGACGGCGCCAAGCCAATTTGGCACTACCCTTGAATTATCATGGTCGATCCGTCTCCTGCTGTAGTGGGTAGGGGTTAATTGTTTTATTAGACATTGTCCGTAACCATTTCGTCAATTAATCTTAGAGCGAAGTAACAAGTCGATCACTTTGTTGAGTTGCATACATTTATTAGCTTTGCAGTCAGTTCGGATTTATGAAAGCTAGTTAGTTTGTTAATGGGGTTTAAAGCCAATCTTGCGACTAAGGCCATCTCACGGCGGTCGGATTTATAAACATGTTACTGGTTTACACAGTACTGCTAAAAACATGCGTATATACAGAAGAAAAAAAATGTCGATTTGTTCAATTGGTGACTCATTGCTAGGTGTGGCGCCGGTGGAAACACGGCTCAAAGTAAAATGTGATTAGAAAACAAGAGATGACGACAGTTTACTCGATGCACTGCGTACAATGCTGTAATTAAGACCCGGGGCTTTCCGTTTGTGTGTGCGCGCTAAGGTGTTTGTTTTCTGACTCATTTTCTACAAAACATTTCTGGACTTAATCGTACTCTGGGACATACTGATGAAAACGTATCTAATTTTAACGCAGCACGTCACACAGACAGAAGGAGCGATTTGTGGTGCCAACGTTTCGTCCCTATATATAATCCTGCCGGAATCATCGCAATTAAAACCGCTACCGACAGCCAAAGGGTTAAAGTTCGGGGGGGGGGGGGGGAGCCCAGGACTCCCATAATAAACTGGCGGAATATAATCCTTTCGGATAATGGGGAATAGACGAGCTTGTTTAATAATATGTCATTTCAAAGGTTCTGGTAATCAATGTGGCTCAGTTGCTGTTCGCCTGAATTGATCAGTGTGCAGGTCGTACTCCACAGGCAATAGACCTACGAGCCTGACGTACGAGTGGTGCTTTGTCTAAATGCAAATCCGCTGCGCCACCGGGTGCGCGCCACCTCGTCCTCTAGCGCAATTCAGAATACTGACGAGCTATTTACGCGGTGGTCGCGCGCACGCGGTGGCGCAGCGGATTTGCATTATTCAAAGCACCACTCGTCAGACCCCCTATGGCAATAGTTGTCCCTGTCTCACATAACCCGCCCGTTAGGGCAGTCCATTATGATATCATTCCTTGGTGCACCAATTTCGGATGACTGAGGGTCGACGACGATGTTGTTGATGATGATGAGGTGACTAAAAGTGGACTGTCTTTAGCATAGTTGTCTTTGAACGTAATAATAGTAACACGGGTTACACTGTTCTGTTCAAATCAACAAAATTGTAACCCGTAATGCACTGACACGATACGACGATGTGTATTGATCATGATAGTTAAAGGGTGGTGTCGGAATACCTTGGCGCGGCCTGGAGGCGCAAGCTATTCCGACCCCATCCTTGAACTATCATGGTCGATTTGTCTCCAGAACTGTGAAGTGGACCATCAGAGGACGTCTCTTAAATTTGATACTTTCGTCCTCAGGGCTTGACGCGTTAAAAAGATATTCAGTAGACAAAATCGTGGATGCGTTGGGTGTGGACAGCACATACAGGATAATAAATGCAGAGAGACAGAGACGATAGTAAAATCAATACACTGTCAACTCCAGCAGCTTTCTTTTTTGTTTGTTACTGCAAGAGGCTTATATTCTCATGAGCCCATGTAGCCGCAGGGGCTCATGAGAAACTATACCTCTTGCTTGTAGATATTGGTCTCATTTACTGTGCTTTTCAGACGGAGAAAGTTAGCTCAAGGCGTGACTTGATACCCTACACATGATGAATGCTTTCACGATCGTCGGCTGGTGTCCGGTAACCAGGAGACACTGACATGATCGCCATGCCTCGTGGGCGTACCGCTATTCAGTATTTGCAGTGCAAATTTCACTACTCCAACCGGTTTCGTCGGTTCTACTTTAGTTTTATAGTCTTGAAACTGTACACTAGGCAGGGAAATAGAATTGAAACGATGTATCGTGCTTGCTTGTTTTTCAGCGTGTAGCCAGAACACAGAAAAGCATCTTTATAACGAGATGTAATTTCAGACTGACTTGTGAAGTGGTATAATTCTATTTTAAAGTGCAATTACACCTCACGTGAATTGTCTTTGTTAACAGCAATAAACATTGAGAAAAAAAAATTGTTGACACAAAGTAAGAAGGGTCGAGGCCATTTTTTAGCCCATTGGGTGTCGGTAGCGGTTCAAGTCGCGATGATTCCTTCAGGAATCATCGCGACTAAAACCGCTACCGACACCCGAAGAGTTAGAGAGCTGAAAAGTGAAATTGACATTTAATCCCAGGAGGCAAGTGTTAATGCACATTTCAGTCGCCAGTTGAGTTTGTGTCCAACCATAAGCCATAATAGAAAATACAGTTCGCCCATTAGTTTTCGTGGTCAAGTCAGTGCTAAATATTCATTTTTACCTGCAGAGTACATCGCTGTAATGGCACTTAGTGCGTGTCATACCTGGTGATTAGTGCATAAGCCTTGGTCAGAAAATTGTAACCCCCTTCCCTGTAATGGTACTTAGTGTGCGTCGTATCTGATCAGGCAGGTGGTTTATGCACAATGCTTGGTCCGAAAGTTTTTACCCCTTCCCTGCCATTGGACGCAGACCGTGTTCTTGAAACCTTTGGTTTGATCAAAGCCAAAAAATCGCCAGCCGTCCAAGGAACGTGGAGACAAGGTGGTTTCAGCAAGAGGTATAGATCCTCGTGAGCCCCCGCAAGTGCGGGGGCTCACGAGGATCTATACCTCTTGCATTTGGGTCGGGTTCATTTTTTTTTCCTCGGCAGTGAACGTACCTGCCTCTGCTGTTGGATCAAAGGGTGTGTACACGAAGTTTGACGACGCACTGCCCGAAGAGGATCACAGATTTTTTTCCTTCTCGGCAGTGAACGATTTTCAATTGGGATAAAGCGCCTATTAATGGGCTGATTTTATTTATTTTATTTATTTAACTGCACAGCTCGCGATGACTGACCGATCCATTGACTGCTTCAGCCAGTCAGATCGAGGAGTTGAGGAGCCTATGTAAATGTGTTTTGTAAGGCACAATGACCCCCATTGCATGAGGATCACGGATGTGAAGTGGTGTCCGCAAGAGACAAAGATTCTCGTGAGCCACTGCAATCTACGTTCATTGCGGTTCGTTCACTGATTATTGACCGTGTGAAATCTGGGAAACCGTTCTGAAGTAGACCTACTCAGTGCATTGACTATACTGTATACACGTACCCGCTGCTGTTGGGTCAAGGGGTGTGTACACGAAGTTTGACGGCGCCAAGCTAATCTGGCACTACCCTTGAATTATCATGGTCGATCCATCTTCTGCAACGGGTATTTATATAGTCGTTTGGTGACTACTCCGCAATTGGGGAAATGCGGTCTTATACTGTAGAGCTTCAATTTTGTACACTGCCATGCAAGCTACCTTATAGTACTTACAGATAAGGATATATACCAATGGCTTTAGTTCAAGGGTGGTGCCAGAATAGCTTGGCGCCTAGAGACGCCAAGCTATTCTGACACTACCCTTGAACTATTTTACTTTAGTCAAACTTATTTCACACACTGGTGTATCCCGAATGATAATGGGCTAATGGGCTGAGAAGGGGCAGGGGTTTTAGGATAATTGGTTTTCTGACGCAGACGCTACACAATTCACCTCTCGTTTTAGGGGACGCTTTTAGCAAATTGCAGACTACACTAACACTTGTAACAGGCCTCTTTTTTTTTTTCTTTTTTTTTTTTTTTTTTTTTTCCCCCGCCTACCCGGCACCGGCCTCCACGTGGCGTAGGTGGGTAGTCCGCTCAGTCCCTGACTGAGTGGGCTAGCGGACGGGTGCCATCTTTGTCCAGGATTAGGACTTGATGTCAGCAGATATGTTGTTCAGCCTTTTCACTGGTCCGGTTTTTAAGGAGCTGTGCTAACCTAGGTCGTACCATGTTGGATTGGTCCTTAAAAATACTCGTGACTTTTTGGTCCTTTGGATCCCAAGTGTTTGCCGTGCTTGGAGACCCGTGTCGGGGGAGAAGAGGATCCTGGTGGCTGAGGTTCCCTTTGGGCTGCGGCTCACTGGTGCCAACACTCCACTTCGGCCTCGACTTCTACCTAAACGGGAGGCTAGTCGTACCGGCCTAGTCAATCGGCTCTTGTCACGTTGAGCCCTATCCCACTGTTGACATGCGGGTTGCTATACGGAGCACCATGCTATAGCTTCTGCTGCTGATTAGGTGCTTTACGCCAGTATTCCCCTGCATTCAACGGTGTGATAGAAGGCGGTGGCTCAAACGGTTCAATCGGGCTTACCCCCTTGAGTATATCTTTCGGGCAGTCTCCATTGTGCGGCGTCGGCTGGAGACCCGCCGACAGTTGCACTTTCCCTTGTTGGGCTCGGTGGCGGGCGGGGACCCCCGGGGGATGAATATCTCTACTAATATAATATGGATAAAACCAAAAAACCAAAACTAGCACAGAAACGGCGCATAGACACCGACATTGCACATGACAGTGATTCAGACTGTGAGGAAGCGACGTATGGCCTCGCTTCCTCATTGTCCATAGCAAGGTGAAGGAGAAACCAGTTACCAAGCTGCATCCTTTTCTGGTGGGGGAGACCCTCAGGAGCCGTGTTGGCAGGCCTGACGCCCAGCGCCTCAGGTCTGGTGACTTGCTGGTGGAGTGCCATACTCGGGCACACTCCAGCGGGCTACTGGGGCTCTCTTCCATCGGAGACACTCCTGTGGAAGTCACACCCCACAAAACTATGAATTCGTCAAGAGGTGTAATCAAAGATCAAGCTTTGGCAGAACTGTCAGAAGATGAACTTGTAAGGAACCTTAAGTCTCAGGGGGTGACTTGCGTCAGGCGCTTCGCTTCCAAGCGAGGTGGTGGGGAGATCCGTCTCCCTACCATCATCCTGACGTTTGGCACCCCCACCCCTCCTACTACCATCTGGGGAGGTTACTACTCCCTGAGAGTGAAAAAGTACGTCCCTCTTCCCCTCCGGTGCTTTAAGTGCCAAAAGTATGGCCATGGGCAGAAGACATGCCGTCAGGCAGAGGCTTCATGCGCCCGTTGCACTAGGCCCGGACACTCTGCTGAGTCCTGCACAGCCACCCCCCTGTGTGTGAATTGCCAGGGGGCGCATATGGCTTCGGATAAGAAATGCCCTCGTTGGATATCCGAGTGCAAGATTCAGCAGGTGCGTGTGGAGAAGGGGCTGTCCTTTCTGGATGCCAAAAAACTGGTTGAAGGCCCTGGTGCAGCTGCGGCTGCCCCAACCTCTAACACCTCAGTGTATACTTTTAGTGCAGCGGTGGCAGGCAAGCGCCCCACCAAAGACTTTTCATGTCAGACCCCAACTTCTTGGTTGGGGGCGGAGCCTCGGCTCCTCTCGCCCCTGGAGAGTAACCCTCCTCCGGTGGTGACAAGGAGCCAGGGAACGCAGAAGGCGGACACTGCCGGTCCGGTTGTGCCGCCTTCTGTTGCCCCTAAGCCTCGGCCCCCACCCAAACCTGTTAGTCAGTCAACTCCAAAGGCTTCTGGCTCTGGTCAGCCTTCTAAGGCCGCTAACTCTAGCGGCAGGAACGCTGCCCAGGACCAGAAGTCTAAGAAATCTATGGGACCGCTGTGCGCACGGGCCCAGAAGGGGAACACAGATGTGCCCCTTCAAAACAAATATGCTGCACTGGAGGAGCGGATGGAGGGAGTGGAAGTTGTTGTTGCTGATGCTGCGGCAGCTCCACCCCCTTCCTCTCCGAAGAACCAGAGGAGGCCCGGGAGCCGGCCCCCCTCTGTTTCTTCAACTCCTTCCAAGGTAAAGGAAAAAGGGGGGAAAAACTCCTTACCCCCAGATCAGACTTAATCATGGACTCTTTGCTTCAGTGGAATTGTCGTGGTTTTCGAGCTAACTTTGAGGAATTACGTCTTTTAGTCAAGTTCTATAACCCCTCAGTCATATTTCTTCAGGAGACTTACCTGAAGACTTCTGACCCTGTGTCTTTTAATGGTTTTAATGTTATACATAAAGGCTCTGATTCGGAGAGGCGCTCGGGTGGAGCGGCTCTTCTCATTAGTAGCCAAATTTTATGTAGCCCCGTTAGCATCGACACCTGTCTTCAGGCTGTCGCTGCTCGGGTTACCTTAAAAAAGACCATAACCATATGCAGTATTTACCTGCCACCATCACTGCGGGTCTGTAGCAATGATATTTTTCACTTAGTAGATCAACTGCCCCCTCCCTTTATTCTCATGGGGGATTTTAACGGTCATGCTCACCTTTGGGGTAGTGACCACTATGATGGCAGAGGTCAGATGTTAGAAGATGTTTTTTCTCAACTTAACCTATGTGTCTTTAACGATGGCTCACCTACATACTCTAACTCAGGTTCCGGATCTAGTTCTGTTCTAGACCTCACTGTGTGTGATCCTTCTCTCATGCTGGACTTTGACTGGAAGGTTCACGACGACCTGTGTGGTAGTGACCACTTCCCAGTGGTCCTGTCATCGGTCAGCTGTGAGGAGGATTCGCCGGTGGGGCGCTGGAATCTCAAGAAAGCTAACTGGTCTCTGTTTGCCTCTCTCTGTCAGTCTCGTCTTACAGAGGAGGTGGTCATGTCAGCTGAAGAACCTGTTTCTTGTTTTACTTCTATTTTGTTGGAGGTTGCAGGTGAAACCATCCCTAGAACTTCCACATCACTCCCTCGGAAGCCGAGAGTACCATGGTTCAATGAAGAGTGCCGCAAGGCCCAAACAATGCGCAAATCTGCTCAGCGACGTGCATTTCGTAATCCGTCGCAAGCAAATATTTTAACCTTTAAAAGACAGCGGGCGAAAGCCCGTTATATTTTTAAACGTGAACGCCGTGCTTCCTGGAGACGCTTTGTCTCATCTTTATCTTCTAGGACTCCGTCCCAAAAAGTCTGGAAGGCTGTTCGCAGAATTAGGGGCAGGGGTGGCTCGGCTTCTGTCGGCCATCTTAGAGATGGTGCCAGTTTGGTCACAGATAAAAAGGCTGTGGCCAATTTGCTTGCCTCCACCATTGCCCATAATTCTTCAACAGAGCATTATTCACCTTTCTTCCAGAGAGAGAAGGAGAAGCGAGAATCTTGTGCTTGTGATTTTATATCGGATAACTTGGAAGACTATAATGCCCCTTTTACGTTTTCAGAATTGCAGCAAGCCATGCAGAAATGTACTGACTCTGCTGCTGGATTAGATACCATCCATTATCAGCTCATAACACATCTGCCTGAGGATTCACTCCTTGTACTTCTCAAGGCCTTTAACCATATCTGGATAACCGGTCATTTTCCGCCATCTTGGCGCCAGGCTGTGGTTGTGCCAATTCCCAAGCCGGGTAAGGATCCTTCCGACCCGGGCAACTACCGGCCAATAGCTTTGACATCATGTTTATGTAAAACTATGGAACGCTTGGTCAACGCCCGACTGGTGTGGCATCTTGAGTCACAGGGTCTCATCACAGACCTCCAGTGCGGTTTCCGGCGCTTCCGTAGTACAACTGACCATCTAGTCCGCTTTGAGTCTTTTATCCGAGATGCTTTTGTCAACAAGCAGCATGTCTATGCAATTTTCTTTGATCTTGAAAAGGCATATGACACTACCTGGAAGCATGGTATAATGTCTGATTTGTCGGACATGGGTTTTAAAGGGCATCTGCCCGTTTTTATTCACAATTTTTTGTCCAACAGGTCGTTCCATGTCCGTGTGGGCTCCACCCTCTCCGACTCCTTTGAACAGGAGATGGGTGTCCCGCAGGGCAGTATTCTATCTCCTGTTTTATTTAGCATTAAAATAAATAACATTGTAAAGGACGATTCTGAATGCTCTTTGTTTGTGGACGACTTTGTTTTGTGTGCACGAGGTCGAGGACTTGCGTCCCTTGAGAGGCGCTTGCAGCTGTGCGTTGATCGCATCCAGGGGTGGGTGTCTCTCAATGGATTCAGATTCTCACCCTCCAAGACAGTCTGTGTGCATTTTACTAACCAGACGAAATTTTTTCCAGAACCTAGCCTGAGCATTGCTGGAGTGCCAATTAAGGTGGCTGAAGAGGCTAAGTTTTTGGGGGTCATCTTTGACAAAAGATTGACCTTCTGCAACCATGTTAACTACCTTAGAACCTCTTGTCGGAAGGCCCTCGACATTCTTCGTGTCGTTGGTCGTACTGACTGGGGTGCAGACCGCATCGTCTTACTTCGACTGTACCGGGCCCTTGTTCGGTCCAAACTGGATTACGGCTCTGTGGTATATGGCTCGGCTTCCAAGTCTGTTCTGCAGCGTCTGAACACAATTCACCATCAAGGTCTGCGCATATGTCTGGGAGCCTTCAGGACATCTCCAGTTCCTAGTCTGTATGCAGAGGCAGGGGAGCCTTCTCTCAGGCTCCGCCGCATCCGCCTCATGCTCAGCTACGTTCTGAAGCTGAAGGCCCATCCAGAAAATCCTGCCTATGATTGTGTTTTTAACCCGTCGTTTGCAGAGATTTACGATGCCCATCCGGGAGCTGTCCGTCCACTTTCCTTCCGTGTCCGACCTCATCTGCAGGCGGCCGGAGTGGACCTGGACAAAGTTTCGGAATCTCTGCAACACGTCACTCCACCCTGGCTCCTACCAGTTCCTGACATCTTGCTGGACTTGACTGCCCACAAGAAGGATTGTACTCCACCAGCCATATACCAACAGAGCCTCAATGAACTCCTTTCAATTTTTCCTGGCTATTGTCGTCTTTATACGGATGGGTCCAAGTCTGAAGATGGAAGAGTGGCTGCGGCTGCAGTGTCTTCTCGCCATCCTAGACGCCCATTTAAGCTCCGTCTCCCTGACCATTCCTCTGTATTTAGTGCAGAACTGCAGGCCATTCTGCTAGCACTCCAGCATGCCTGTCAGTCTCGGGAAAGGAACTTCCTGATTCTGTCTGACTCTCTTTCTGCCCTGCAGGCCCTTCAGGGCGCGGGAACAGACCATCCACTGCTGGTGCAGATTAGAGAGCTCTACGCGGACTTGATGAAGGAATATTATGACATCATTTTTATTTGGGTCCCAGGCCATGTGGGCATCGAAGGCAACAGAATCGCAGATTCTGCTGCCAACAGTGCCCGCAGTGACCCTGTCCCTGACACACAGACTGTCTATAGTGATTTTAAACCTGTTATTAGTGCGTACATAGCCCGCGAGTGGCAGTCCGAGTGGGACAAAGAGGAAGGGAACAAGCTTCATGAAGCTCTTCCTAAGTTGTCTGTCAGTCTATCTTTCCGCTGCGGCAGCCGCCGTGAGGAGACTGTCCTTGCTCGGCTCCACATCGGGCACA
The DNA here is from genome assembly GCA_036245525.1 of Semisulcospira habei. NCBI lineage: Eukaryota > Metazoa > Mollusca > Gastropoda > Semisulcospiridae > Semisulcospira > Semisulcospira habei. The sequence continues at coordinate 185,760,254 of BTPG01000004.1, forward strand.
CATATGTTACGCACTCTTACTTAATTAAACAGGATGAGCGTCCATGGTGTTTTGCCTGTGATGAGCAGTTTTCTGTTCGACACTTTTTGCTGTATTGTGCTGACCTAATTGACACCAGATATAAACACTTCACAGCAGACTCCTTGAAGGTTTTGTTCCGGGATGTTCCCCCGGACAAAATCTTCAATTTTTTGAGAGAATGCAATATTTTTAACAAGATCTGAGCATTCATAGACTATGTGAATTTTTTTATTTGCCCTTTTTGAGAGTCTGTAGACGTTTCTTTTCCAGACATGTGCGACATTTTAGCCTGAGATTTTTAATCTATATTTACATCTTGTCTTAAGACCTTGCTTTTAGTCTGGCTGACCAGATTTTTACCCATCCCGCCGTGAGATGGCCTTAGTCGCCTGCTCGGCGTTAAACCCAAATAACTAACTAACTAACCAAATTTTTTTCCACCCCCCCCCCCCCCCCCCCCATCAAAGCATGACAGTAAAGTGTACGATTGGAAGGGTCGAGTTTGTAAAGCCAAAGGTCACCTCTTGTGTCTCCAGGTTCTGTCTACCTTTCTTATTGCCGTCGTTTATTTCAGACATTCCCCCGCCCCCCCCCCCCCCACCCCCCCATCTTTTGGATGACTTAGACTGCGAATGGTGACCAGCGCTTGATTGTTTTATCCGGCTTCTGACGTCAGCCAAGACAATTGTCTTTGACGTCAAGCACCTCAGCAAACTGATTTGTATGAATTTGTGCACGTGATGGAAGCTCATAGTGGTGGATTGTTTTAACCCTTTCACTGCCAAGGCAAGACGACTGCTACCCAGCTGCACGAAACATAAACCCTCCTCAGCCCCCGCGGTCTCGGTGGCTCATCAAGATTTATGTCTCTTGTTAGCCCTGTGTTCTTTATACCTGCTTTTGGTTTCATTTAGTTTGTGTCATTTGCGTGAATTTCGGTCAGTGTGCAGTGGATTTGGATGCAAAATTCGTGATCATCAGCAGGGAAGGGGTTAAAGTATTAATTTAAAGTGCTATTTTTTATTTGTTGCTTTCAGAAACTTTAAAAAAAAAGTATATTGTGGTGGGTGATGTTGTTGATGCTGAATGCTTGATTTTGTCATTTGAAATGTAGAACGGAATATTTAATTCCAGAATTGGTGGCAATATTCCAGTAAAAAATTATGGTGACTTTTTCTTTTACTAAAAAGTGCATTGTAAAGTGCCACTTGCATTGTGGAATTGCAGTGTATTTTTTTTTATTTTTATTTGTCATTTCAGGTTTGCTTTTCATTAATGGCTGACCCCTACGCACTTAGGGTGAAGGTCAGGGCTGGGGTTACCAAGGCAGCGGAGTTGGGGCCAGTAACCAGATCAAGGTGAAGGTGATGGACATCAGCGCGGAGGATGGGGGTGGGGACAGGGCGCCCCCGGGGTCTGAGCACCCAGAGCTTAAGGATGAGGAACAGGAGCTTCTGGCAAAACTAGAAGAGGCAAACAGGTAGACATGGATTCTTGTTAACCCATTCAGTCCGACAGCCGTATTTCCCAAATTTTGGAGACCTCATCTAACGACGATGCACCTGTTGCAGGAGATGAATCGACCATGATAATTCAAGGGTAGTGCCAGATTAGCTTGGTGCCGACAGGCGCCAAGCTAGTCTGGCACTACCCTTGAATTATCATGGTCGACCCATCTCCTGCTGTAGTGCGTCAAGGCTGAATGGGTTAACCCTTTGGCAGTTAGTAGCTTTTTGTCACGATGATTTCTGCAGGAATCATCTCGACAAAAAAAAAACTTGCATTATGTCACTTGTCTGTGGTTATACTTGTAGCTTGTGGCTCCAGAGTGAGACACACACAGTAATTATTCTTTAGACCATCAGCTGTCAGCTCAGGGATTTACTTAACACTTTGCATTTCAGTGGCGGTTTTGGTCATGATGATTCCTGTAGGAATGTTCGCGACAAAAACCTACCGACATGCAATGGGTTAAAATTGTGGTATTATTTATATTGTCAACCTCAGCTCTGATAGGAAATTCCAGTGCTGTTAACTCTTTGCCTGTGGGTGTCAACTTCAGTGGCTGCGAGTTTATTTGTGATCCGCCCTAGCCAAGGTTTGCCTGCAGTGGTGTGCTTGGCTATTTTTAGTGCTGAATGCGTCGTCACAAGCACCGGATCCGGAAATGAACTCTTAAAAAATGACTTAATGGCAGAGTGCATAATGCAGACAAGTTACCTAGTAGGCAAAGAGTTAGATTGATGATGCTTTACTTTTTTATTACTTTTTTTCTCACTCCCATGGCTCATGATTTAACCCTTTTCTGCCAGTTGTAGCAGATTTTATTCCTGCAATCTTTAATGCTACGCCAAAGAGCGCCAGCCATCACAAAACTATGGATTCAGAGTAGTGTCAGCAAGAGGCATAGATCCTCATGAGCCCCCGTAACTGCGGGGGCTCATGAGGATCTGTGTCTCTTGGAGTTGGATCATGTTCACTTTTTCTCAGCAATGAAGTGGTTAATTACTTATTTGTACTCTACGCATGATCGTTCATGGTTGAAAATTTCTGCCATTGTTTCTGCTGGGAGTTATTTTGTCACAATTTCTGGCATATGCCACCAATGTCACTTTCTGTTGCAGGATTCTGGAGCTTGACGAGAAGTCATGCCCCTCCCTGGCGGCCGTCTCCCCCACCCCTGGCCACTCCCGCAAGGGCTCTGGTTCGAGCCTCATGTCTACCACGTCCTCCAACAGTCAGTTCAGCAACCAGCTCTCCAACGACAGTGAGGATGGTAAACACTGATTTTTTCAGTTAACACCCTTGTGTGTGCAGCCACCCACTGCATACAGGGCTTTAACCCATTCACTGCCATGAAGACTTGAGCAGCACCCAACTGCAAGAGGTGTAGATCCTCACGAGCCCCTGCAGTTGCAGGGGCTCATGAGGATCTATGCCTCTTGATAAAACCACTTTGCATCCATGTTTCTTTTGTGTTGAGTTTGTAGTGATGTCAGAAACAGAGTCGTCTCCATTGGCAGCGAAAGTATTAATAATAATTATAATAATAATAATTAATATGTAGTAATATTCTAATAATAATACAGGTCATTAAATAGGCGCTTTACTCGGTTCAGTGAATCAGCTCAAAATCGGACCCCTGTGAAATAGTCTGTGTATAATTATGTTCAAGCATCAGATAGTTTAAAACCAATTTTATCCAGTCTGATCCGTCCACTTGTAAAGGGCAGCGGCTTCCATTGTGAAATGCTTGTGGTGCTTGAATGCAGAGTAAGAAAAAAAAAGAGAGAGGGAGAGAGAATACAAAAGACAAGCAGATTAATAACCCGATTATCTCTTTTGATCCCTGTTTCACACACCCCACGCCAAAAGAAAATATCTGTAGCAGTGCGACGTAACAACAAACATGAATACACGGATCATTGGATGGATTGATGGCTGGACGACAGTCTTCCGTCCACGAGAGTGATTCATCATTTTCAAAATCCAAGAAAGCTGAATTTCAGCGTTTTGCTTCAGACAGAACAGCCAGTCTGTTCCATTTGCAAGAGGCATAAATTCTCATGAGCCCCTGCATTCGCAGGGGCTCATGAGAATTTATGTCTTGCTGGCTCTGCCATGGACCGATTTCAGTCTTTTCAATTTTTCGCACTGTCACCCATGCGGATAGATGGAGGGAGGGATGGATGGAGGGGTACATGGATAGATGGATGAATTTTTAACATGTATAATTATTGATCATGAATAAATATCAAGATGAAAATAAAACCAACCCTGTAATGCCCTCACCACGACCATCCTACCGATTTACCCATCTGCCTACCTATTTCAACATCTTCCAACGCACGCAAGAGGGATAGATTATAATGAGCCCCCGCAGTCGCGGGGGCTCATGATAATCTATCCCTCTTGCAGACGAATGACAATTTTTCCCGGCTCAACGCATCTCTGTGTGGAAGTCATTAAGAGGGCCATTGTTTTTGCACAGCGATCCTAGGCAGATAACAGGGCGTTTCTGAGCCACTGCGACTCAGAGTGGATTGTTCTTGGCATGGAATCTGCTCTGACGTGAAAAGAAACACAATGGTGACGTCGGTCGTAGCTTGCACATTGCCAACTACAGCCGACGTCCGCCCAAAGAATTTTTGCGTCCTGGTCTGCGGATCAGGAAGCAACGGGCGCTTGGGCGGACGCCGGCTGTAGTTGAACTGCACGCAGGCCGTGCGCAGGATAACTGTGGCCGATCTCAGCCCGAGAACCTTTTGCTGAGGGAATTGATCAGCGGGGAAGCGGTTGCGACTTGTAATGAGTTTCACCCGTTTAGCCTCGACGCAGTACCGCAGGCGATGGACCGACCATGATAATTTAAGCGGAAGCACCTTGCGCAGTGTCATGCGCGGGATTTAAGCTCACTCATGCAACTGTTCATTTGGCTTTTGGAACTATAGCGGAGCGTTTGAATGGCAGTTCATTTACTGCGACGATTACCATGCGTCTGCAAAAGGCACATATATGCGCCTTCAGAATGATGCTGCGGAGGCTTACAAAAATCTGCATACCTTGATGGAGCTGTTTTCTGTTTGTTAACCCCTTCACTACCGAGAATAAAATGAACACCACACTACTGCAGGAGGCATAGATCCTTATGAGCCCCGGTAATTGCGTGGGCTCATGGGGATCTCTGCGTCTTGCTGAAACCACTTTGTATCCGTTGTTCGTGGGACGGCTGGAGCTCTTTCGCGTTGAATTGACACAGATTTCAGACGCACCACGTACGACCAGTGGCAGTGAAAGGGTTAAGTGGATGAGGCATGCACGTCAGAAGTTGGCAATGTGGTTATTGGTTTCACCGACGGTTCAGTTAGAAAAAAACTTTGTTCATCCCACTGAGGGCAGTTGTGTTTGTCAGCCGTTTTCGCTCACCAACAGGGGATGGATCAGTCATCTTGGTTCAAGGGTGGTGCCAGAACAGCTTGGAGCCCACCGGTGCCAAACTGTTCTGACATGGTCAGCCCGTGTCCTCACAGGGTACAGTCAGACCAGTGCAGGGCGACCGTCCAAGGGACACTCAAACATTAGAGAACAACCCAACGAAGAAAGGAGCACGCTCAGAAAGGACACTTACAACACAACTTACTTACAAAACAACAACTTACTCGTATTTGCAGAGTCTTTTGTAATTATTTATCTTCTGAATTTCGATGATCAAAAAGGGGTCATCTTTAATCCATTTAACCCCACATCCGCAGGCGGACGTGTCATCTAACGACTTTGTACGAACTGCAGGGGATGCGTCGACCATAATTATTCAAGGGTAGTGCCAGATTAGCTTGGAGCCTGATGGCGCCAAGCTAATCTGGCACTGCCTTTGAATTATCATGGTCAATACATCTCCTGCTCTAGAGCGTTGGGGTTAAATGGTGGTCTCTTTACACAAAGTCATTTAAAAGGAAGAAGACCATTGGGCCAAAAATGAGTGGTCTTCTTAAACAGGTGGTCGCATTGTACGGAAGGTTGCCTGGACAGGTGTGACAGTAGCATGTATACAAAAAAAATCCAACGATCTCATATTTGGCACGCTCAGCCTCAGGGCGCAATGTGTATACTTCAATACTGTTGTGGTATTTTCTTGCTGGCATTGTTCTCTAGCGGCCGTGCCTGTGAGTCGAAAGCGGTCATTCAGCCTTTGTTTACTGCTTGTCAGAGCTTGTCATTAACCCCTCCATTGCCAGTGGAGCTTTGTTAAATCAGTGTGCATTAAACATCGGATATAGCAAAATGCTAGGGGCCCACACTTTTTGCTGTTTTACATAGGAAATTCGTGTGGCAGAAACACTGAAAAAAATGTTTTTATATTTGACTCTTGTTGTGTCTGACCTTGCTAAATAAAAGCGAAGTCCAATATAAAATGCTGAAGATCCCACTCCATCCAAGGAACGCGGATACAAGATAGGGCCAGCTAAAGGCGTAGATCCCCATGAGCCCCCACACCTGCGGGGGCTCATAGGGATCTGTGCCTTTTGCAGTAAATGATTTTCACCTTTTTCTCTGTGAATGGGTAACGGTAGGGAGCGTTGGCAGTTGATGGTGAGATTTGTGTGCATGACAGCCTGACGTCTAGAGAACTCTTCGATAGAGGCATGTCTGGGTCACGGACAATGAGTAGCCGATCCTTCAGTACGTGTACACTTCCTTTTAGAATGATAGAGAAGTCTTCCTGTGCTGCTTGAGAACCAGGATGTACAGCACTTGACCAGATACAAGTGAACATGTCATAAAAATAAAAAATAAAAACTTGTTGAAACAGATAACGTCCCTTTCCTAAGGACGACTTGTAGATTGGCTGTACAAATTTTAATAATAATATTAATAATAAATAGCTCTTATAAAGCGCTGTTCTCCGGGAAAACACTGGACTCGCAGGGCAGGCACAATAGCACACTCTGTCTCAGACATATGCACAATCAAGCACTACTTTAAGCCACCCCATCTCTTCCAAACACTCCACTCCCAGCCACATCAAACAACGGAATCTGAAAAAAAAGCCAGTTTGCTAGGAAAAAACGGTGTGCTACGTTATGTACAAAAGTTTGTCGCAAACGGCGCTTTTTCGGTGATAAGATCACATATTTTTTTCTTCGTGAAATTAGTCTATATTTATAACATGCCTATATTTATTACAAACTATGGACATGCAACAACAGAAAGTAGTGGTGCGCTGACAGTTTATTAGTTATAAATCCAAAGTTCACTCATCAACCCATTGAACCCCACGGCCGCATTTCCATCATTTTGGAGGCGTCATCTGACGCCTATGTACCAGTTGCAGGAGAATGATCGTCCATTATAGTTCAAGGGTAGTGCCAAATTAGCTTGGCGCCATCAGGCGCCAAGCTAATTTGGCACTACCCTTGAATTATCATGGTCGATCCATATCCTGCTGTAGGGCGTCTTGGTTAAAGGGTTAAAACTGGCTGCAGCAACTGTTGTTTTACAGTGTTACGCGCGGATTATCCACAGCCGCGGTAAGGTCCCAGCGTAACAGCTTTCATTCTCTGGGATCACAGGTAAAAAAAATATATTTAAAAAAAATTATCCAACCGCGGTAAGCTCCCAGCGTGACAGCTTTCTTTCTCTGGGATTACAGGTTTAAAAATAAGTTGGAGTGCAGCCTCCAAGATGGCGGGGTAATTAAAAGTAGCAGCACACACGACCTAATCTAAAGACCTCAGAAGTCTGCCTGTGGCCATCTGCATGGTTGGGTAATAAAAAAAAAAATATAAAAAAAAAAAAGCAGCCATACATGCAATCCAAGTACTCGTTAACCCATTTAGCCCCAAGGCACTACCGCAGGCGATGGATCGACCATGATGATTCAAGGGTAGCACCAAGCTAATCTGGCACTACCCTTGAATTATCATGGTCGAACCCTCTCCTGCAGCTGATAGTCGTTAGGTGGCACTTCCAAAATTAGAAAATGCGTTTGTGGGGTTAAACGGATTAAAACTGGTAGCATATAACTGATAACATATCAGTAATGCACAACACCAAAGGGCATTTTTTTTTTTAAAGTCAGAATTACACAGTACATTCATACTACTTTCAATTAGCTTGTTTTTGCCAGATGCACGCATTGTTTTATGCATAGCACCAGTCCAGTAAAACAGACTTCAAAATACATGTCCAAATTCTTTCAGGCTAGAACAGGAAGTACAAGTATTTTCCTGTTCCCAATCACTGATTTTAGTGTTGGCAGGTCATAGGCGCTCATTCCACATCATGCACCGGCTGTAATACATATATATCGACCATGACAGCTCACGACCCTTGACCTGTCAATCGACTCTTCAAACGCGCCTGTACGAACACGTTCAAGTCACACAGTGAACAAGTTAGTCTAAGATGGGGAAACATTTGGTAGTGGGACTGAAAGGGATTGGATGGATAAGTGACAGCGGGACCATTTCGTGGGCCGGGCACTCAAGCGCGGTCAAGCGAAACGAGAAAGTCACGACCGGGTCAACACACTTTGCCCCCCCCCCCCCCCCTTCCCCACCTGACGATAATAACCTCACGCCTGTAAACCTGCCACGCACACACTGACGCAGGCTCAGCCGGTAGTTCCAGCTGATGCAACTGGCCGTAACCAAATTGAATGTAATTGGTCATAACCGAAAGTGGTTGCAGTTAGTTGAACTTAGGACAGCGTTGTGATGTCATCTTACAGTATCGTATTAATAACAATAATATACAGTCTACTTCGCTTATGATAAGCTCGGATACCAAATTTTTTTACAGGTCACAAAAGAACTCTTTACTCTGTAAATTACTTTACTCTTCAAGAATCACACTGCACTAAATTCAGTTACAAGGTGTCTGTTATTTTATACTGAAATGGTCAAATCTGCTCTCGCACTATTTGCAAACAGTACTTCGCATTGCAAAGGTAATACTGTGAAGATTTTCCTTGGTATGGTCACCACCAGACATTGACCATAGAGCCAGGTTGAGGATTGTATAATCATATTGCAAATGTACTAAGTACAGCGGACCTGTTCAACTCATTTTCTTGCCGATTCCTGCACATTCAAACATAACATTATTTATCACCTTTTATTTGTTTGTTTTTAACCCCGAAAATCGAACTGCAAGAGACATAGATCCTCATAAGCCCGCGCAATTGCGGGGGCTCATGAGGATCTCTGCCTCTTGCTGAACCTCCCTTGTACAATGTATCTCTGTTCTTTTGACGGCTGCCGATCGGTAATGTCAGAAGCACAGGCCGCATCTGCTGGCAACGAAAGGGTTAAACAACAAATTGCCGTTTATTTCCATCATGAACATTATTATGGGGCAATGAATCACAGACTCAGAGACTGCAGTATTTGCATATTTACACAGAGTCTGCATTATTTGCATTTTTTGGGTACTTGTACATGGCAGGCCTTGCATTATGCAAGCATCAGCACGCAAAGGCACGTCTTTATTGCATCACATAAAAGGCTATGTACGTGATTTAACTCCACCAGGACCAAAATCCCCCAATTTTGAAGTTGCCCTCTGAAGGACTGTATTGCAATTCTAGAGACAGATTCAGCATGATAGTTCAAGGGTGGTGCCAGAATAGCTTGGCGCCTATGGGCGCCAAGCTATTCTGGCACCACCCTTGAACTATCATGCTCGATACATGTCTTTCTGTTAAAGCAGTCTGTTTCAGGTTGGGTTTGCATGCTAACATTTCTGATACTACAGGTTTTCAATGTAGTCTTATCTAGAACTTCTCAGTCCTTCCTTATATAATCCATGTGAGTAAGGCGTATGTAATAGATATTTTCTACTGCCCCTTTAGTGCACTGGTGAAAATCGTTAATGTGCAGAAGAGCAAAAATGTCAGGAATCATTTTGTGGAATCACAAAACTTCAATAGATAACCCATATCATACTGAGGCTAAAAGCTTCAAATTTGTACACTGCCATATGCAAGCTACATTATAGTACTTGCAGCTAAGGATATAGACCAAAGGCTTTAGTTCAAGGGTGCTGCCAGAATAGCTTGGCGCCTAGAGGTGACAAGCTATTCTGGCACTACCCTTGAACTATATAAGTCAAACTTATTTCAAACACTGGTGTATTCCGAATGATAAGGGTCCAGCATTACTAAGACATGAATACTAAACACATTTATTCTAGAGATATTTATAACTACTAACCCTTTGTTGCCTAGAGCAGGTCGCTTTAATGTTTATTATTCACACAAAGCAAAACAGGGATCCCGTTGAGCATAAGCTAAGCTCTAGATGATGCTAAACAGGATCACCATTTTATGAGATATAATAAAAGATAAACCACGTGCATAGCATTTTATGTGCTGCAATATTATATTTTTTAAAAAATGCCCTTGTGTGCCAACCTCAGTTGCATATATGAGCTTAAATCCTGCACAAGCCACTAAGTAAGGTGTTCGATGCTGAGCACCTTGCTTATTGGCGTGTGCAAGATTTAAAGTGCCATTGTGCATAAATCTGAAGACACATTTCAGCACCATTTGTGTTTGTTATGCCTTATGCCTAATGAACTTTAACAGCATTTTGGACACACAGCAAAAACACACGTGTAACCGCACTTATTTATTCTGTGCAGCCGTTAGCGTGTCAATCTATTTTTAGCTGTTTCTCGCACTGAAAGCGTTGTATTTTTAGAATGGAGTGGAGTATTTGTCAGGTTAGTTGATATAAAGACGATGTGTGCTGAACTGGATTGTCCTGTGTCTAAATAAACCATATAGACCTGTGTGTTGCGTTTTATAACCATCTGTTACAGAAGTGTATCTTTGAACAGTTACAGTGGTAGTGGGCCTTTAAGCTCAATCATACAACTGGCCCCTGGTGAGTAATTTTGGACTTTACAGATCAATGCTGTAAGGTCCAAAATCACAGACCGGTGCACATTTCTTGGTTATTGCAAGGATGCAGATCTGGTTCAGATTCATGCTAAAATAGTGAGTGCATAAATTGTGTAGTAGTGAAAATGTGGTATGATGGCCGATTCAGAATCACCCCTTCACTAAGGGGAGAAAGTAAAACACTATCTGACTGCAAGAGACATAGATCCTCATGAGCCCCCACATATGCCTCTTGATGACCCCGCATTGTAATGTATCCAATTATTAGTACTTGAATGCATAAATTGTGTGGTGGTGGAAATTTGGTTTGATGGCTGATTCGGGAATGAACCCCTTCTCTGCCTGGAGAAGTGAGCTCTATCTGACTGCAAGAGACATAGATTCTCATGAGCCTCCACATATGTATGCCTCTTGATGACCCCATTTTGTATCTATGTCCAACTGAAAGACACAAAGAACCTCGTGAGCCCCTGTTGACGTCGAGGTTCATGGTATTTTGTTGTCTTTTGCTGGAACAGCTTAATCGCTTCTGTAGTCATTTGTGAATACATCGGCTATGGTGTTTTAAAAGCAATTTTTCAGTTGCATTGTAGGAGTTTTCCGAGAGGAATCTTTTGTCCATCCGCCACCTCATTCGCACATCTTGTTCACTATATCATTCTCACATGCAACTGCCATCCTTATCACTTACTCATCATACACTCTTTTAACCCTTATCATTCAGAATACACCAGTGTGTGAAATAAGTTTGACTAAAATAGTTCAAGGGTAGTGCCAGAATAGCTTGGCGCCTCTAGGCGCCAAGCTATTCTGGCACTACCCTTGAACTAAAGCCATTGGTCTATATCCTTATCTGCAAGTACTATTATGTAGCTTGCATAATTATGGCAGTGTACACATTTGAAGCTTTTAGAATCAGTATGAGATGGGTTAACTCATTCTACCCCAACACCGAAATCGTCAAATTTTGCTGTTGTCCTCTGAAGACTGCATTGCAGTGCAGGACACAGATCGACCATGATAGTTCAAGGGTGATGCCAGAATGGCTTGGCGTCCATAGGCGCCAAGCTATTCTGGCATCACCCTTGAACTATCATGGTCGATCCTTATCTTCCTGTGGTGTGTCTGGCGTAGAATGAGTTAAGACTAAAAAGGAAAACAGAAAAGAGCGGTTGAAAACCCTTTAAATTGGATACAAAGAAACATTGTTCTACGTGTGTTTCCATATCACCCGGAAGAAGGATCTTTGATCCGAAACGTCGTGTTCCTTGTATCTAATTAAAGGGTTTTTAACCTCTCTTTTCTGTTTTCCTTTCACATGAAACCCTAGCGGCAACAGTTTTACTACATATGGGTTAAAACTGTTGCTACAAATGTGTGCAGTGGTGGCCAGCAGCTCGGAGCCTCTGTGGGAGATCTGGGGTCGCATTGTCAACGACTGGGACAGTGTCAAGAAAAAGTCGGTCTTCATCAGGGTAAGTTGTGGTAGACTGACACCGAGTTCACCACACACAAGAGGCCACGCTGTCATAATCCCTTCGCTGTCAGTAGATGCAGGGTAAATTCAGTGTCAAAGATGCCCAAAGGAAGAGCTAATTACAAAGCGGTGTGAGCAAGAGGCAACTGCAGGGGGCTCATGAGGACCTGCGCCTCTTGCAGTTGGGTGGCGTTCACTTGATAATAACCTTGGAAATTTACTGTGCGACAGGACATAGATTGGCCATGAAGGTTCAGGTGCAGTACCAGGTCATCTTGGCACCTTCTTAGGCATCAAGCTGATTTTGCACAGCCTTTGAGCGATCATGGGTAATCGGACCTTATAGGCACCTCTCTCATTTGAAAATGTTGCAGTTTGTAAGTTTTACATAATCCTTATCATGTGGAATACACCAGTGTGGGAAATAAGTTTGACTAAAATAGTTCAAGGGTAGTGCCAGAATAGCTTGGCGCCTCTATTCGCCAAGCTATTCTGGCACCACCCTTGAACTGAAGCCATTGGTCTATATCCTTATCTGTGAGTACTATAATGTAGCTTGCATATGGCAGTGTACAGATTTGAAGCATTTAGCCTCGGTATGATATGGGTTAAAGCGATCTGGTCCAGGGCGGGCTTTTATTGCTAGAATTTGCCAGTACAACGGCTTATCAATGTTGTCTTACCTCAGCTAAGACTTTTCTACCTTTTTTTCCCCCCATAATCCATGTGATTATGAGTGGGCATGCATGACAGAGGTTTTCCGCTGCCCGTTTTGTATGATGGCAAAACTCCCGTGTACAAAGGAGAAAACGAGCAGAAAGTCTTTCATTTTACAACATTCAACCCTCATAATTTCAGTTAGCGCATTTGCCTTTCAGGTTCAGTATTGTAAGACATACTAAAAACATTAACACATTCTGCTCCAGGATGGAAATCCGCAAATTTTAAAGTTGCCCCCTGAAGACTGTATTACGCTTCTGGAAACAGATCGAGCATGATAGTTAAAAGGTTGTGCCAGAATAGCTTGGCGCCTATGGGCGCCAAGCTATTCTGGCACAACCCTTGAACTATCACACTCGATCCATGTCTTGCCGTGGCGTGTCGGAGTTGAATGAGTTAATGAAGGAGATACATATTGTAAACTATTATTCTTTTACTGCCTGGAGTAGGTTACTTTAACCCATTACATCCTAAGGCTGATTTTTTTTTTTCATTTGCTTATTGTCTAGTGAAGGCTACAATGCAGATTAGGAGATAGATCAACCATTTTTATCTTTAGTTCAAGGGTGGTGCCAGAATAGCTTGGGGCTTGAGGCGCCAAGCTGTTCTGGCACCACCATTGAACTATCATAGTCGAATTCATTTCAAGCGGTAGTGTATCAGAATGAAAAGGGTTAAGCATTGAAAGAGTTGTAAAGGGAAATAATCTGTGAACTTTTTTTATACCAGGATTTGGTACGGAAGGGCATTCCTCATGAGTTTCGCGGCATCGCCTGGCAGTTGCTGCTGGGCGTCCATGACTCCCCAGCCAAGCAGAAGTATGCGGACTACATGAAGAAAACCTCTCCGTGCGAGAAACTCATTCGCAGAGACATTGCCCGCACGTTTCCCGACCACGACTTTTTCAGGGAAAAGGATGGTTTTGGCCAGGAGAGTCTGTTCAATGTGATGAAGGTATGTGCTTTGTGTGATTGATTTACAGAGTTCCGGTAGTAAATGTTGACCTTTTGGCTGTCATTAGCGGTTTTATGTCGCGATGATTCCTGCAGGATTCTTCACAACAAAAACCACTACCAACATCCAAAGGGTAAAGAGTGACTGGTCACAGATTGTATATGTCAGCCGCACAAACCATATCGATGGTGTTTGCTTACAACCTTGTAAGTGTCATTTCAGGGCAAATATCATGTTTTGATTCGGTTGTCTTTTTCTGACAAAATCTGGAATCTGGAACTGTAGCTCCTAAGGTGATGCCTTGTGAAGAAAGTCTTGGAACACTTATTCTGACCAAAATGTAAACATGTTTCTGTTTTGCCAGAACCACAAATTTTACATGAGAACACCAGTGATATGCTAAACCATGGTCTGAAATTATCTCCCTTTAGTCAGTTGACAAGTGTCGGTGTTTTGGGAGGTAAAAGAGGCTTTTTAACCCTTGGTTGTCTGTAGTGCATTTTGTCAAGATGATTCTGGCAGGAGTCACCTCGACAAAAGTGCTACTGACAGTGAAAGGGTTAACAACTTATGTGTAACCCTTTCACTTTGAAAACACTCTATACTTATAAGCAAAAACTCCCATAGTTTGCGCTGATGTAACAATTGGAGTTACAGATTCATAAGCCAGTTGATTGATGTGCTCTGTATATTTGCAGGCATACTCCCTACATGACAGGGAAGTGGGGTACTGCCAAGGAAGCGGCTTTATCGTTGGACTTCTGCTTATGCAAGTATGTAATGTACAGTTGTACAGTTAATTTTGTTCATAACCTCTTAACTTACAGTATGGCAAATGCTACCTGGCTGCAAGAGATATGAACCTTCATGGACTCCTGCCATTGCAGGGGCTTATAAGGATTTATGTCTGTTTTTAGTCCTAGGTTTTTAATGTCTAATTTTGGTCCCATTTGTATCTGTCAGGCATGGGAATTGTCCGCGAAAACGCGGGATTCCGCGAAGAAGAAGAAATCGTCCGCGAAATTAAAAAGGCGTGTCCGCGTTTGTGGGTAGCAAAACGACCAAAGCACCGGTTTTTCTCTGCGGGCAGGATATGAAGCGGCAGGCTGTGTCCGCGAACCGCACTGGTGACTGAGTGCGCCGTGATGCGCAGTAAACCTAGGTGGGCAGCCACGCACTGTGTTTGATTTTTCGGCCCCCGGAATGAAGGTGTTGCGACCTACCCCCCCCCACCCGCCCCTCGTCGTTTGATTTTTCGCGCCCTGGAAGCAAGGTCTAGTGCCCTACCCCCCCCCCCCCCCCCCCCCCCCCCTGTCGTTTTATTTTTCGGGCGCTGGAAGCAAGGTCTAGCGCCTACGCCCCTTCCCCCCCCCCCCCCCCACCTCCCCCCTATCGTTTGATTTTTCGGCCACTGGAAAGCAATGTCTAGCTTCGTGGAGGCCTTTTGTATGAGGTTGAAGGTCAGACCCCCCTAGTTTCAGCTGATTTTTGCTTGGGCAATTCCCATGCCTGATCTGTTTCTTCACACGAATGGCGATCGGTTGTTTCAGCTGCGAACTGCGTTTCCAATGATTCCAAAAATGTCCCATTGCTTTTGTGTTAAGTATGCTACCAGCACCACTGGCCAAAATTTTTTTTACCTTGAGGAGAGTTGGTTTTGCCTTCGAACCATGAAAAATTTAGATGTCAGTAGCAATGAAAAAAATTCTTAACCCATTTAACCCCAACACCCTACTGCAGAAAGTGGATTGACCATGATAATTCAAGGGTAGTGCCAGATTAGCTTGGCGCCTGAAGGCACCAAGCTAATCTGGCATTACCCTTGAATTATCATGGTCGATCCATCTGCTGCTGGTACATAGTTGTTAGATGACACCTTCAAAATTAGGGAGATGCAGCTGTGAGGTTAAGCCTTCAGTTGTCGGTGGTGCTTTTCATGGAGATGATTTCTGCAGGAATCATTGCGACAAAAAGCCATACTGAAAGTCGAAAGGGCTAATGATGGCGTCAGCTGTTGTAATGATTTTACATAATTGTATGTCCATTTCTGTCACATTTATTTTCTTTCTAATAATTTTGTTGTTATTTTAAACAGATGCCAGAGGAAGATGCGTTTGCGGTGCTGGTGCGGCTGATGCAGGAGTACCGATTGCGAGAACTGTTCAAGCCGAGCATGGCAGAGCTGGGACTCTGCATGTACAAGCTGGAGTATCTCATACAGGTATACACCACACTATCGAGTACAGCCAAACCTAGCTAGGTGCCATGGACACCCATATACACACCAGGCTAATGCGATTTTTGAGAACTCTTTCAGTGTTGGGACACAATACACCACCACCCAACCACAAGAGGCATCCCCATGTGTTCCTGCAACTGCGGGAGCACATAAGGATGTATGCCTCTTTCTGGTCTCACTCATAATTTATGACATTATATGCTTAGGCAGATGGCCATGTCTAGCAGTCTTCAATGGTTTCAAAAAAATCATTTTCAGCTCCCAGCAAGGAAAGGGTCATGTGCATGGGTATAGTATTTCTCCCTCTGCCTGTCGGTAGCGCTTTTTGTCAAGGTAATTCATACAAAAATCACCTTGACAAAAAGCACTACTGACAGCCAAAGGGTGAACTGGTTGACACCAAACATGCCAAACGTACCCCCAAAAGTTGGCTGCATACATTCCTCAGTTAACTTGGCGATGTGTTTTTTATCACAGAGCTGGACTCACAGTGAAGTCAAAGTCACTTTGGGCACATTGCAGTAAAAATCACATCGCCATGTTAAACTTTGATGACTGCCTGAAGCAAACTTCATGTTAACTAAAAGAAAAGGCTGATGCACAGTTTTTGTCATATGTAGGATCTACTGCCAACGTTACAAGTTCACTTCCACACGCAGAATTTTGACACGTCTATGTACGCTTCCTCGTGGTTCCTGACGCTGTTCACCACCTCCCTCCCTCTCTCCATGTCCCGACGCATCATGGATCTTTTCATAGCTGAGGTGAGAGTAGCTCTGTTAACCCTTTTCCTTCTGATACACTACTGCTTGAAATATATTTGACTATGATAGCTCAAGGGTGGTGCCAGAATAGCTTGGCACCTGAGGCGCCAAGCTATTCTGGCACCACCCTTGAACTAAAATGGTTGGTCTATCTCCCAATCTGTATCTCCTAATCTGTATTCTTGCACCACCCTTGAACTATCATGGTCGAGCTATATTATGTTCTGTGTCAGAGCTTAATGTGTTACCTCAGAGTCAAAACGGGGGAAAAAATAGAACAAAGCAAGTTTTTGTGTGGAACATGCTGCAAAGTGTGTTTCATGGGAGGTAATAATATACAACAGCATGTGTAACTTGCCTTTGTCAGAATTAGTTTCCCTTTTGGAGATAGCACATATCCCTGAGGCCTTACACAAGTAAACTATGAACAGAGATCACATTTTAACACTTTTCGAAACAGACAGCGACTTCTGCAATTGTGGAAAGTGTTTATAAAGACCATGTACCAGCTGTGGCTTCAGAGCAAACAGGAGCACCACCGATATGGTCTTTGTGCTGAGACAGCTTCAGGAGAAGTGCCGCGAGCAGAACAAAGGGCTGTACGTAACGTTTATCGACCTAACAAAAGCGTTCGACACTGTGAGCAGGCAAGGCATGTGGCAGATCCTGGAGCGATTTGGCTGTCCCCCAAAGTTCCTCAGCATGATTGTCCAGCTACACGAGGACCAGCAAGACCAGGTCAGACTCAACAATGTTCTCTCAGAACCATTCCCTATTCTCAACGGCGTAAAGCAGGGCTGCGTGCTGGCACCGACCCTCTTCACCATCTTTTTTAGCATGATGTTGAAGCAGGCCACAGTAGACCTCGATGATGACGATGCAGTGTACATCAGGTATCGTCTCGATGGCAGCCTGTTCAACCTCAGACGACTGCAGGCCCACACGAAAACCCTAGACCAACTGATTCGTGAGCTGCTTTTTGCTGATGACGCTGCCCTCGTTGCACACACAGAGAGAGCCCTGCAGCGCATCACGTCCTGCTTCGCAGACGCTGCCCAGCTCTTTGGACTCGAGGTCAGTCTGAAAAAGACAGAGGTCCTCCATCAGCCGGCACCCAAGACAGTGTATCGCCCTCCTCACATCACCATTGGCGAGTCTGAACTAAAGTCAGTGCATCAGTTTACTTACCTTGGCTGCATTATCACGTCGGACGCCAAGCTGGACAGGGAGCTTGACAGCAGGCTGGCAAAAGCGAACAGCGCTTTCGGGCGACTTTTCAAGCGGGTGTGGCACAATCAACAGCTGAAAACAGGCACCAAGATCAGCGTGTACAGAGCTGTGGTCCTCACCACCCTGCTGTATGGTTCCGAGTCCTGGGCCCTCTACCGCAGCCAACTACGACTCCTCGAACGTTTCCACCAGCGCTGCCTGCGTACCATCCTGGGCATTCACTGGAGTGACTATGTCACCAACGTCGAGGTCCTTGAACAGGCTGAAACTGTGAGCATCGAGGCCTTGCTGCTGCGGACACAGCTCCGCTGGGCGGGGCATGTCTCCAGGATGGAGGATCATCGCCTACCTAAGATCACCCTGTTCGGCGAGCTTGCTACTGGACACCGAGGACAGAGGGGCACCAAAGAAGAGATACAAAGACTGTCTCAAGAAGTCACTTAGTGCCTGCCAAATCGACCACCACCAGTGGTCCTCGCTTGCTGTGGACCGTGACACCTGGCGCTCCACCATTTACAAGGCAGCTGTCTCCTTTGAGGACTCTCGCAGAGCTAGCCTTAAGGACAAGCGGCTCAGGAGAAAAAACAGAGATGCCGCAACTCAGAACCCTGGCCATACCTTCCCCTGCAGCCACTGCGGTCGAACCTGCCTGTCCCGGATTGGCCTCCACAGCCACGAACAAGCCTGCAGACGTCGTGGGCAACTCCTATAAAATCTTCGTTCGCGAAGTCAAGCCAAGAGACCAGCTGTGGGAAATGAGTTGGCCATGAAAGTTCAAGGGTGGTGCCAGATTGACCTGTCGCCTTCTCAGGCACACAGCTAATCTGATATTGTACTGATTTGTGACCCATCTCCTGCAGTGGTTACTTAACCCATTGAGCCCCGATGCGCTACAGTAAGTGATGGATTGACTATGGTAATTCTAAGGTAGTGCCAGATTAGCCTGGCGCCATCAGGCGCCAAGCTAATCTGACACTACCCTTGAATTATTATGGTCGTTCCATCTCCTGCAATTGGTACAACTGATACATATTCATTAGGTGACACCTCCAGAGTTGGGAGATACAGCCCAGGGGTTAAATGAGTTAATGCATTGTGTTTGGTTCACCACTGTGTAATTTCAGGGTATGGAGATGGTCTTCAAGGTAGCTGTTGCCATTCTTCAGACATGCCAGGAGGACTTACTTGCCCTTGACATGGAAGGTCTGCTCAAGGTGTGTTCCTGTACAGTAAATGAATATAATGTGCCATTTGTTGTGTGTTGTCTGTCTGTCTGTTGGTCTGTCTGTCTATCATCCGTATGAAGTAAACCTTGATGTCGGCACCCTTTTTTAAACATTTATTTATTTACTTTAAAAAAGGTTTATTTATTTATTTTTTAAATTTAATTTTATTTATTTATTTTATTTTATTTATTTATTTATTATTACTATTTATTTTATTTTATTTTATTTATTTTTTTTTTTTTTGGGGGGGGGGGTGAGAGACATGACAAGCCATTTAATGTTGATTTCTGAAGTACGAGATTCAAAGGTACATGTACTTTTAGTTTTTATCAGACAGAGAACTAAATTCTTGTCCTGTCTATTTAGTGCTGAGAGAAACTGAACATCTAAGAGACATTGATCCTCATGAGCCCCCCGCGGGACCTCTTGAGTATCTACGCCTCTTGATGACACTACTTTGTGTCAGTGCTCCTGGGATGGCTGATGCTCTTTGACGTCGAATTAACAGACTTGGGAACAAAATCTACGCCACTGGCAGTAAAGGGGTTAAATAATTTTTACAAAATGATCCGTGAGAGAGCATGTCATTTCTAATTTCTGTTTGTTTTTATGCTGACAGTATCTGCAGAAAGATTTGCGGAGCCGCTTTGATTTGGACATGGACCAGGAGCTGTTGCTGCAAGTGGCATACCAAGTGAAATACAGCTCCAAGAAGATGAAGAAGTGAGTTTCCTTTTACTTTCCTTTTAACCCTTTGCGTGTCGGTTAGGGTTTTAGTCGCGATGATTCCTAAAACCGCTATGGACACGCAAAGGGTTAATTGCTTTTACGTTCATTGGGGTGAAAACGTGTTCACCTGCACCACGCACACACACCCATGCACATTCACAAACACATACACAGACACACCTGAACTTGTGTTTGAGAGCACAATGTGCATGTATGCATACAAGCATGCTTGCAGGCAGGAACACACATGCACAGAACAGTGTTTACCAGTGGTCGGTTGCATGAGTGAGCTTAACCTTTTGGCTGTTGGTAGTGGTTTTTGTTGTGATGGTTCCTGCAGGAATCATAGCTACAAAAACCGCTATCGACAGCCAAAGGGTTCAGTTCTGCGCACACCTCTAAGCGAAGTGCTCCTCTACAGGATCACCTTGCTTAAACCCTTTAAACCCTTTCCATCCGAATCCACTATTGCATGAAACAGATTTGAGTATGATAGTTCAAGGGTAGTGCCTGAATAGTTTAGGCACCAAGCTATACTTGCACCACCTTTCCATTAAAATGGTTGATCTCTCCCCTGATCTGTAATGTAGCCATCATAGGACAATACAAATTTGAAATAATAGGCATATTAATGGGATAATGGTGTGCACTGGAGTTAGCTCACTCTTGCAGCTGGCCGCAGTCTCTCTTCTATCAACCTTGCTAATTCCCAGATCCGGTACTTAAGCTCTCAGAGGATGCTTAAAAGCTAAAGGATTTTTGGGTGTACTACAGAAATTAATTTGCACTGTCACTGGTGTGCAATATCACCTACCGTAAGCTATGTGATCTCATTAAAATAAAAAACAAAACAGGATAGCAGAAATTGCAACGTTGAATCAAGCCGCCCTTAGTAATACTCTGACCTTGGAGGGGTGAATCGTTTTCTCTCATTTTCCCAGTTAGTGATATAGGGTGTTGGTTACAGGCGATCCTAGCCAGTGGTGTGATGATTATGATGGCTTGAGTTACCTGTAATGAGACATTGGGAGGCTAGCTCCCTTTCACGGGTGACATGTCTCTGCTTTATCAGCTCACAAAAAGAATAATGACTTCCTGTGTACCTATGTTTGGTGTTTGGTTTCATTCTTAACCCATTCAACCATGACGCACCACAGCAGGAGATGGATCGACCACCTGTCAGTGCCAAGCTAATCTGGCACTGTCCTTGAATTATGGTCGATCCATCTCCTGCAACTCGTGCATAGTCATTAGATGACGTCTCCAAAATTTGGGAAATACGGCCATCGGGCTGAATGAGTTAATGTAATTTGGGATCCTTTGGCTGTAGGCAGAATTTCAGTTTCAAGTTACCAGTAAACCAGAGGTAGATCAGATGAGGGAGGACTGAAGAGGGCAGTGCTAGCAGTCATCAGAGCGATCAAGCAATTAACTCTTTGCAGATTAACCCTTTTCATCCTGATACACTTTTCTTGAAATAAATTTGACCGATAGCTCAAGGGTGGTGCCAGAATAGCTTGGCGCCTGAGGCGCCAAGCTATTCTGGCAGCACCCTTGAACTAAGACAGTTGATCTGTCTCATAGATCTGTAATACAGCCTTCATATGACAATAAGCAAGTTTGACAAAATCAGCCTCATGATGAAATGGGTTAACTCTACAGATGTTGACTTAGCCTGCGTTAGATTTCTTGCTCTGTAACACTGTCAGCAGTGAGATCCACCCAGCCAAGATGCACTCACAGTGCATGGGCTTCGCTAATTGTTGCCCTGCAATGTGTGGTTATAAGCCATAATTACTTGGCTTGTGTGCTGAATTCAATGAACTCTTAACCCATATCATATTGAGGCTAAAAGCTTCAAATTTGTACACTGCCATATGCAAGCTACATTTTAGTACTTACAGATAATACAATGGCTTTAGTTCAAGGGCGATGCCAGAATAGCTTGGCGCCTAAATGCGCCAAGCTATTCTGGCACTGCCCTTGAACTGTATTAGTCAAACGTATTTCACACACTGGTGTATTCCGAATGATAAGGGTTAACAGAGTTACTTAGTGGTGGAGTACATAATAGGGAAAAGTTGCAAATTAGGCAAAGACTTCATGCAAAGGTGTAATGTGTGCAATCTACTTAACTCCGGTTTAACCCCTTGCAGTGGATGCAGATTGCGTTTTTGAAATAATTGTAACGCGAAAGAGCCCCAGCAGTCCAAGCAGCATGGGTACAAAAGGCACAGACCTTCATGAGCCCCACTCCCCACCCTCCTCCTCCCCCCCTCTCCCAATTGTGGGGGCTCATGACAATCTATATCTCTTGCATTTGGATTGTGTTCACATTTTCTCAGCAGCAGAGGGGTTAGCTACATTGTGTGTGCATCTACAGGTACTGAGAACAATATCCATGCTGCATTAGTCCGCACTACCGATGCATCCGCAGCCACCTGTACAGTGCCTTTGGCTGCATACACAAGGTGCTGGAGTCTTTTTTTGCTTAACCCTTTTCATCCTGATACACTCCTGCTTGAAACAGATTTGACTATGACCGTTCAATGGTGGTGCCAGAATAGCTTGGCGCCTGAGGCGCCAAGCTATTCTGGCACAACCCTTGAATTAAAATGTTTGATCTGTCTCCTGATCTGTAATGTAGCCTTCATAGGACAATAATCAAATTTTAAAAAATCAGCTTCAGGATGTAATGGGTTAAGCGGTTTTTGTCGCAATGATTAATGTAGGAATTACTGTAGGAATCATCGTGATGAAAACCGCTAGCAACATGCAAAGGGTTAAAGTACCATTATGCATAAATCTGAAGACAAAAATCCAGCATCATTTGTTTATTATTGTCGACACACATAACTTCTGTGGCAGTTGGGATAAACCACACATGCGTAATCGCACTTGTTTGGCACGTCAGTCTATTTTTTAGCTGTTGCTCATACAGATAGCATTGTATTTACAGAATGTATTGGAATCATATGATGATGACGCTTGTTAAACTGGATTTTCCTGTGGCTAAAAAACTACAGCTTGACCTGTATGTAGCATATCGTAACCATCTGTTGCGCAAGCGCTTTTTCAACACTGACTGGGGTAGTGGGCTTTTAATGCGGAAGATTTTCGCTCAGTCTGAGGATACCAGTTGTTTGGATAATTATTTGCAAGAGGCATAAATGTTCATTAGCCTCTGTGGTTGCTGGGGAACATGTGAATCTATGTCCCTTCATGATAAATTGGGCTGGATGAGTGACATATAATCACTTATTACAAAAATTACTCATCCATTGAGAAAAATCGCCTAAAAATCACATAAAAGTAAGGAAGATAGTAAAATGGTACAACCATTTATCAAGCAATTGTTGTGCCATTTTTTCAAAACATTTGCTATCATAACAAAGCTTGTGTTGATATGCCAGCGTATTTTGTTTGCGTGAGTAGTTTGATAGATAAATGCATCTTGTGATCTCAAGTGTCCGCCAAAGAATTTGGACTGTTTGTTGGGTGAAAAGAGCTGACAGGTAGGGTGTTGGGTAAACACACCCCAGCACGCAAAGGGACCCCCTTTACTCTGTCTTATTTTGGGTATCACTATCAGCACTTGACATTTAGCAGTTAGCCGTTTCAAACCCTGATGACCCCCTCCATCATAGGAAGGGAGTAAATAGGGCTGACTCTGTTTCCCTTTACCGTTTGTAGGTGAACTCTCCAGATAAGACCCGCTTTGGGAGTGCACCACAAAGTACACTTCTATGGATTGTGTTCATATTTTCTACATTGTGTGTGCATGTACAGTTACTGAGAACAGTATCCATCCTGCATTAATCCGCACTACTGCATCCGCAGCCACCTGTACAGTGCCTTTGGTTGCATACACAGGGTGCTGGAGTCTTTTTTTGCTTAACCCTTTTCATCCTGATACACTCCTGCTTGAAACAGATTTGACTATGACCGTTCAAGGGTGGTGCCAGAATAGCTTGGCGCCTGAGGCATACTCCCTAAAGGGTGGGTCTGTCTGGGGAGTACACCCTCACATCTCATTTGAATAGAAGTGTACTTGTGTTGTACTCCCTGAGGGAGTCTGTCTGGGGAGTACACCTTCTCATCTCATTTGAATAGAAGCGTACTTGTGGTGTACTCCCAGAGTGGGTCTTTCTGGGGAGTAAACCCTCATGTCTCATTTGAATGGGAGTGTAATTGTGGTGTACTTCCAGAGAGGGTCTGTCTGGGGAGTACACCCTCTCATCTCTCATTTGAATAGAAGTGTATTTGTAGTGTTTTCCCAGAGTTGGTCTTTCTGGAGAGTACATCCGTCTCATTTGAATGGGAGTGTACTCCATAGTGGGGGAGCCTGGGGAGTACAACTGCACACTGTATCCTTGTGCCTTACTTGCCACCTCCAAGCCCTGGGGTCAGCAGCACAGTAAGGGTCTATTATAAGTACAGAAAAAGGCAAAGTATCATTCTCCCTTCCATAAATCCCCCCCCCCCCCCCCCCCCCACCCTTTCATGCCCTCACATCCCCCCTCCCCCCTCATTCCCTCGTTTTCATTAACCATCTTCCTGTCTGGAGCAGTTTTTATCATGCAGGAATAATTGCAACAAAACCGCTACCGACAGCCAAAGGGTTAGGAGTTTGGGCCATACCTCCCCTTGAGAAATCGTCCTATTCCGCAGGTATATGGGGGCTCATGAGGATCTGTGTTTCTTGCAGGCGATGGGATTCACTGTTAAGAGATGTTCTAGTGTATGCTGAGTGTTTGTTTACTGCTTATACATACTTGGTTACAGCCGATATGTTGCTGTGTATGCCCAAAGGACATTTGTGGTTGTCATGGGTGGATGATAGAGAGCTTTGTACTGTTTATGGGCAGGGTCATGGTTATTGTTTTGATGCTATCTATATTAAAATGTTTTAAATACGTTGGTAGATGGAATGTTAACCCATGAAGCCCTGACATGCTACGACAGAGTGTGGATTGACCATGATAGTTCAAGTGTGGTGTCAGAATAGCTTGGCGCCTGACACCACCCTTGAACTATCATCGCTAATCTGTCTCCAGAACTGTGATGTAAATCTCAAAGGATATGTCTAAGAAAAAATGATAATTTCAGCCTCAGGATGTAATGAGTTAACGCAGGTCAACAACACATGACGTCGCAAATTTCTTTGTAAAAGAAAATAATCGACTAAGGACAAAGTAGGATACATAGTAAAAGTTGTAATTCATCTCACAAAGTTGTAATTCATCTAAAATGTCTTTCTGTTTACTTACATTCTTAAAAAAAAATGTTTTAAGTGCTTTGGTAGTCATGATAATAAGGGAGGCAAACACATGACTTGCAAACAAATAAAGTTATTTGTATTAATTTTTTTCAGTTACTTTGTGAAAGAAAAAATTGACTAAGGGCAAAATAGGAGATATTACAAAAATTGCAAGTCGTGTAACGATGTCTTTCTGTTTTACATACATTCTTTTATTTGTCGACCTAATCGGCAGGTCAGGCCATTGGCTGATTACATGCACCTGCAAACAATAGAAATATTATTTTGGAAACTGTGTTGTGACCCAGGATACATCCTGGATGATTACAGAATGAGTAAAAAAAATTGCACTTGGTGCATGAGAACAGTTTTAGTGGGGTGAAAAATAAAAGCAACAGTGAAAATGGAAATACCAGAAAATTAGTCGAGCATCCACGTTTCAGTTTCATCGCCACTGTCTCTTAACCCTTGCTCCTCCAGGTTAACAGGACTATATAATATATTAACCCCTTCCCTGCTGGTGGATGCAGATTGTGTTTTTCAAATCATTGTTCAGTGCCAAGAAGCCGAAGTATTCATGGAGCATGGCTATAGAATTGTGTTGGCAAGAGACATAGATCCTCATGAGCCCTCGCAATTGCGGGGGCTCATGAGAATCTATGCCTCTTGCAGTTGGATTGTGTGTTCAGTTTTTCTCGGCAGTGAAAAGGGTTAAGAGATTGTTTTACCTGCATTGTTGTTGTGCACCCGTTGAACTGGTCTTGCACAGAGACTGCCACAAATTGTTAGGTATTTAACCTCTTCATTGCCTAGAAAAAGTGAACACTGTAACAACTGTAACTGTGCAAGAGACATGCAGATCTTCTTGCATCCCCACAGTTGCTGGGGCTCATGAGGAAGTATGCCTCCGTCTGACCACACTCTGTGTCCATGTGCCTTGGGTTCCATGGCGTTGAATTTACAATGATTTCGATAACGACTCGGGGCTACTGTCAAAATTGTCAGAAAATAGTATTTGCACTGTAAATGGCCCATACCGTTTGCAAGTGTACTCCTCAGATAGACCCACTCAGGAAGTACGCCACAAGCACACTTCTGTTTAAAAAGATGGGAAGTAGACCACAAGTACACTTCCATGGAAGTGTGCTTGTATACTTACCATCTGGGTCTATCCAGGCAGTGGGACTGTAAGATTAAAAAAAAAAAGATAAATAAATAAATTAATAAGAAAAACATGTCTAAATGTTGTACCATTCTAGGCACTAGCATGGTTGGTAAAAGAGCTGATGGTTTGTTTACCCTTTGTGCATGCAGCCATCAGTACTGTTCACATTATGGATGGATGCTTACACAAGGGGGGTAAACCAGTGGCTGCATGCAAAAATGTGGCTGCAAGTACGTGTCAGTGGTTGCATGCAAAAGTGGGTCAAATGTACTAGTACTTTAGAAGTAGTACTCCTTTACAGCACATGTACCAGTTTCTGACAGTAATCCACGAGGTGACATGTATATGTACATTTTAGTACAGTAGCTTGATGGATTAGTTTGTCAAGTAATGTTGTATAAATTGCAAACTTGGGGCATACATGTACATTGAATCATACATTGAATCAGGCTATGTTCTGTATAGTAACTGATTTTGCAGTCTCCTGCTCCCATCTCGTTTCTGTAGGTGGAAATCTTCTGATCACACCATATGCAAGAGCATGCACACACACACACACACGCACACACACGCACATGCACACGCACACACACGCACATGCACACGCACACGCACACACACACACACAAAAGCTGAATTCCATTAGCCCTTTGCGTGTCGGTAGCGGTTTTAGTCGTGATGATTCCTGTAGGGTTCATCATGACTAAAACCGCTACCGACACGCAAAGGGTTAACATTATGTACTATGAGCACTACGAGTTGATAGACTAGTGATAGAGCCTATGGCGAGTTGATAGACTAGTGATAGAGCCTATGGCGAGTTGATAGACTAGTGATAGAGCCTATGGCGAGTTGATAGACTAGTGATAGAGCCTATGGCCTTTTGAACTACGTGTCAGTAGCACTACTACTCAAAACACTGGGTTCGATAGCACTACGGCCGTTACGACACTTTGTGTTGGGGATCGTAGTGCCAGTGCTATTGACATGTAGTGTTAACAATCGTAGCGCTATCAACAAGTAGTGCTGACGATGGTAGCATTCTCGGCATGTATTGCTAGCAAATGGTAGTGCTAACGATGATTGTCGTGCAATTGACATGTATTCGTGTTACGTAGTGCTAGCAATACTCACACCCCCACCCTCACCATACCTTCAAATAATAAATGTAATTAATGTAATGATTTTCTACTCTTTTTTTGTAAACTAGGGTAATATAAATTAGCATGATGGTGCAGCATCCCTAACTTGTCTTAGGTTTATTTAGCATAATTGACTGGCTGGGACGTTAAGCAAAATACAACCAATCAACCCCCCCCCCCCCCCACTCCCAAAGTCCCCCCTCGCACGCACACACACTAAGAGGATGTAAAACATGTACACACGTTGTGTATCAGCGATTACCACAGTTTCAGTTTCACTTCCACATATTGTTGCTATTTGAGAACCGGAAAGTGAAACCTGAAGTATACAGTGTAACAACATTTTTACTTTGTTCATGTATTAGACACTAAATTTTGCGCGGCCTCTGTCAACAAAAGGCCGCAGAGTTTGTATTGGATACCAGCACAGTGAGCCCTAAGACTGAAATTCTCAATTAATGTGGACGCTGTCTTCATGAGACTACAATACAGTTTAAGAGAGAGATTGACCGTGATAGTTCAAGGGTGGTGCCAGAGTGTGGCGCCTTTAGGCGCCAAGCCATTCTGGCCCCACGCTTGAACTATCATGGTCCATCCCCCTCTCGTAGGTGTGAGTGGTCAATAGTTTGCAGCATGGGGACTTCTCCTCTGTCTTCCTCCATTGCCTCTGGACTGTCACAGTCAGAGGAACACACGTGTAAATCGTAAGTAAATGAAGGAAGCATGGATTCTCGTGAGCTTGTGTGGGATGCAGATGCTCATGAGAATCTCTTGTAGATTGAAGACACGGCATGTCTTGCACTTGGTAGGTTCGTGTAACGATCTTTGTGAGTCCCTGCATTTCCTCGAACTGTATTTAACCCGTTTCATCCTGATACACTACTGCTTGAGATTAATTTGACTATGACAGTTCCAGGGTTGTGCCAGTATAGCTTGGCGCCTTAGGCGCCAAGCTATTCTGGCACCACCCTTGAACTAACGTGGCTGATCTATCTCCAAATCTGTAATGTAGCCTTCACAAGACAATAATATGCAAATTAAGTTCTTTTAGGAAAATAATGTGATCACTCGACGCTAAAGAGCCCAAAGCGTCCAAGAAACACGGACACAAAGTGGTGTCATCAAGAGGCATAGATCCTCATGAGCCCCCGCAAATGCGGGGGCTCATGAAGATGTATGTCTCTTGCAGTTGGATCCCGTTTAGTTTTTCTCGGCAGGGAAGGGTTTAAATGATGTAAATGGCACAGCGGGAGGGATGACAACGACACATGAACATCTGTTTGTTTGCTCTTCGTCTTCTTGCCGTGAATGGATGAAGGCCTTGTCAAGTGGGCGGCTACTTGACTTCCTAACAGGAAGGCTGCCATTCAGTACACTATCTTTGACCTTTTCAGTGCCAAGGGTTCAAACCCCTTCGCTGTTGAAAGCGTGAACGCAATCCAGCTGCCAGAGAAATCGATTCTCATGAGCCTTCCCAGTTGCGGGGCTCATGTGAATGTACGCTTCATGCTGCGTTCCAATCTTGACACGAAATAATCAGGGCATTACTTGGTTTTGAGACCACACGGTTGATCCGAACCCCATGATTTATGCACTGTGTATGTATGTGATGAGCGCTTATGGTGATTGAATGCAAGTGTGAGCCGGTTTTTCTTGTGAAAGTCGCAAAGGGAATTTGTTGAGAATTGTAATAATCATTTTTATGCAGCTGTTGCCAGTCCACGTAATCCTGATGACTCAACGCATACGCTTTATTCGTGTGTGTGTGTGTGTGTGTGTGGAGGATGGAGGGATTTTATGGGCAATGTGACATTAACCCTTATCATTCGAAATACACCAGTGTGTGAAATAAATTTGACTAAAATAGTTAAAGGGTTGTGCCAGAATAGCTTGGCACCTCTAGGCGCCAAGCTATTATGGCACCACCCTTGAACTAAAGCCATTGGTCTATATCCTTATCCGTTAGTACTATAATCTAGCTTGCACAATTATGGCAGTGCACAAATTTGAAGCTTTTAGCCTCAGTATGATATGGGTTAACCCCTTGACTTCTACTGATGATACCGTTCGGCAGAAGAGACATAGTTACACGTCTTTTCTGCGGAGCGGTGTCATCCGTTGCAGATCAAGGGGTTTACGGTTAACACTTTGGCTGTGGGTAGCTGTTTGTGTCGCGCTGAATCCTGCAGGAATCATCGCGACACAAACAGCTACCTACAGCCAAAGGGTTCATGGAGGTAGCTTGCTCAACAGAGGTTATTGATCTTTTTGAAACAGCGCAGTTGATATGTTGTAAAAATGATCAGAAATGATCAAGGTTTTTTTTTTATTTTTATTTTTTTACAAGAAATATTGTTGTGTATAATAATGTGAATGACTCACACCTCATTATGTGTAATCGGTCCATCTTATTAAAGTGTCAGCTAAGTTTTATGCTTCGCAGTGAATCATGACCAGAGTGTGCAAAATATATATAAATTACCACACAGTGTGGAGCAAAACTGGGGAACGAGTGGGTTCTCGCCTCGCCTTTCATAAATAAACATTAACCCTTTTAGCCCCACTGGTGCTTTTCTCAGATTTTGGAAGCGTTACTGAACGACTATGTACCAGTTGCATCAGGTGGATTGACCATGATAATTCAAGGGTAGTGCCAGATTAGCTTGGCGCCTGAAGGCGCCAAGCTAATCTGACACTACCCTTGAATTATCATGGTCAATCAGTCTCCTGCTGTATGGTGGTGGGGCTAAAAGGGTTAAATATTCTTGCAACATGTACAATAGTTTTGCGCGTTTTCAAGTTGGTCATGCACTACTAAGAAGCTGTCATGGCAGTCCATCGTGCGCATTTATTACACGTAGGTAGCCCCAGTCTTTTAGGTTGTTTACCTCTTAACCCCTTAACTGCTGGAACACGAGGCGAACCTATTTGCAAGAGGCATAGATCCTCATGAGCCCCCGCAGTTGCGGGGGGGGGGTGCTCATGAGGATCTATGCCTCTTGCTGACACCACTTTACAGCCATGTTCCTTGGACGGCTAGAGCTCTCTGGCGTTGAATTAACCCCTTCCCTGCTTCGGACTGCGCATTTTGATTCCGTCCAACATTTTGATTCCGTCCAACGTACATAGATACAAATTGATATCAGCGAGAGGCGTAGATCCTCATGAGTCCTTGCAGTCGGGGAATTTGGAGGGGGGGGGGGGGGGGGGGGGGGGGCCGGGGGCATTAGGATCTTTGTCTCCTCCAGTTGGATCTTGTTCACCTTGTTTTGGCAGTAAATGGGTTTAACACTTTCGAGACATGTCGCATCCGGATTCGCAGCCTTCGCGATACGTCTCGAAAGAGTTAACGAAGATTTTGAGAAACACGACCTGCGTCCACTGGCAATGAAGGGGTTAATACCATTGGCAAGAAATTTTGTCCCTGCCAAAATTCAGTTGAATTTAGCCGCTACTTGCATTGGGTACGCATTTATATATTCATGGCACCAACAACAGGTATAGATCCCATAACCCCCCCACCGCAGATGCGGGGATCCTCATGTGCTGTTTTTGCTCGCTGTGTTCTGCCGGTGAAGGGGTTAAACGTTAACAGCCGACCTGTGATACCTGTAGTACGGGTTCCACAGTTTGGTGCTGACTGTGCAAAGTTAGGACGCCGCTATTAACTCATTGTACCCCAAGACCGAAATCCCCAAATGTTGCCGTTGTCCTCTGAAGACTGCAGTGCAGTGCAGGACACAGATCGACCATGATAGTTCAAGGGTGATGCCAGAATAGCTTGGCGCCCATAGGCGCCAAGCTATTCTGGCATCACCCTTGAACTATCATGGTCGATCCATATCTTGCTGTGGTGTGTCTGGGGTAGAATGAGTTAAACTAATGACGCTGTGTGTGCGTCTATAAATTTACCTGCAGTTTAACTGTGCAATTGGTGCGTGTCGCTGCCAACCAAACACCGTCGGCAACGCAAATAATTGTTACACCTCTACACAGCCCATCGGCAACACGTGTAGTCTCAGCGTTTGTACATCTGTAAGAGGCGTAGAGTTTCGAGAATCTATACTTCCTGCTGCTGATGTCAGGGTGCACTAACTGATGTCTGCACATTAAAAGGAGGGAGGCGCCAGTGTTTAAGAGAGAGATTGTAGAGTTCTGTGATACCTGTGCCGTTGCGTAACAGACTAACCGTACTGCCCCGTTTAAGGGCCCATTGATCCAGCCTTCAGACGGTGTAAACCGCCCCCCCCCCCCCCCCCAAAAAAAAAAAAAAAAAAAAAAAAAAAACAACAAAAAACACAACAACAAAAAAAAAAACAACAGCAACAACACAAACAAACAAAACACACACACACACACAAAAACAACAACAAACATTAAAAAAACAACCAAAAAAACCCACCAAATAAACAAAAACAAAAAAAATACCCCCCCCCAAAAAAAAAAAAAAAAAAAAAAAACCACGCCGCGACCCCCCCCCCCCCCCCCAAAAAAAAAAAAAAAAAAAAAAACAAACAAGCAAAACAAAAAAACAAAAAAAAATTAAAAAAACAAAACGCCGCCACCACATTACCACCATCGCCAGCACCTAAGCGGCTCCAAGCTAAGGACACTGTGCCCTTGGGCTGCCCCAATTAACCCTTTCTATCCTGATACACTACTGCTTGAAATAAATGTGACTATGATAGTTCAGGCGCCAAGCTGTTCTAGCATCACCCATGAACTAAAATGGTTGATCTATCTCCTGATCTGTAATGTAGTCATCATAGGACAATAAGCAATTTTTTTTTTTTTAAATCAGCCTCAGGATGTAATGGATTAGTCTATCTCCCGCAGTATGGGCAGTCGCACTCAGTCCGTCGCGCTGTCGCTGTTTGCGGGCGCAGAGTTTACTTCTGATACCTTTGTTAAAATGCAGCGCCAAATTGCCCCAAGCCTTCCAAGGAACACGACTGCGAAGTGGTGTCAGCAAGAGGCATAGATCCTCATGAGCCCCCGCGACTGCGGGGGCTCATGAGGATCTACGCCTCTTGCATTTGGATCGCGTTCACCATTTCTCGGGGCAGTTAAGGTGTAGACTGTCAGTTTTGTTCACTTTTTGCGACAAGCTTGGCTTAATAAAAACAACTCCCGACAGCCGTGCGGTTCGTTACCTCATACAGGTGGACTAAGTGTCACCGTTTCTCCCTCCGCCCTACCTGACCTGTTCAGGTGGTTACTTACAGCGGCTACAAGCACAGGCGAAGGTTGACACAGCAATGATCTGACATTCGCTTTATCTCGTATAGTCCTCCTTGTGAGGTAAATTGAATTTCAAAGTCATTACTGCGTCAGCTTTTGCCCGTGGTTACAAAGGTGTCCTCCAGGTGCTCTCCGCGCGCGGGAGGGGGAATGCGGTTGATGAGGAGTAGGGTGGGTGGGGTGGTGGGGGGAGAGCTGGGGGACGACACGCACGCAGTCTCAGTTCAGCGGTGTGTGTTGGTATAGTCCCAGGATGGTTTTAGGTGTTGGGTTGGCGGCCGTCGCATTTAGTATGTCGGCTTTTTAGTGGTCTGCCTGTGTGTGATACTTTGTGTGACACAGTACGGCTGTGAATGTGGTGAGACTCGCCACCGTTCGTCAAATTGTGTCTGTGTGTACTGGCTGGTCTAAGATTTTGCACCTTACGGCTCTAGGCTGCGAGGTGCAAAAATCACATTTCAGCTCATTGTGTGAAATGTAGGTTTGTGACCGGGGCGTTGCGTTAGTGGTGTCATTATCAAGACAGATTTCCCGCTGAGCTTATTCCCTTACTACACAGGGGCCATGCAGTTGCATGAGTGCGCTTAGCCGCCTCGCGGAGCACCTTGCTCAGTGGCTGGCGCAGGACTAAGCTCGCTCATTCAGTTGACCCTAAAATTAATGTGTATCCTGTTTCGGACTTCAGTTCTTTTGCCTGTGTGATGGCCACACTGGTTGTCAGAGCAGCGAATTGAGGGAGACAGCCAGTGTGCTGTTTTGGACCTTCACGGCTTAGAGCCATGAACTTAAAACCACAGACCAGCACCGCCATTGGTCTTGTAGCCTGGTGTTTCGTGAGGTCTAGTTCCTGAGCTTGAATTGTAGCTGTAGATGGCCTCCGGCAATCTTGCTGTAGTGGGGAAACGAGAGGCTCTCAGCCGTTAACCCATTTAGCCCCAACGCCCTACAGCAAGAGATTGACCGACCATGATAATTCAAGGGTAGTGCCATATTAGCTTGGCGCCTTTAGGCGCCAAGCTAATCTGGCACTACCTTTGAATTATCATGGTCATTCCACCTCCTGCAAGTGATACATAGTCGTTAAGTAACACTTTCAAACTTTGGGAAATGTACCCGTGGGGCTAAATGAGTTAATTTTTGCCGTGAATCACGAGTGACAGCATTTTTTTAAAATAGACCGTGTAGTGAGTGAATGCATCATCTCACTCCTCGGGGTGAATGTGATTCGCTTCGAAGACGCGGTGTTTTTTTCAGAGTGAAGTTTTAATGGGGTGCTCGATGACAGGTTGTCAAAATGTCATTGCATGGTCTTCATTTTCCGTCAGGTCGTCATGTACGGCTTGCCTACCTGTGTGTTGATCTGTAAGTCTGTGTCCTTGTTGCTGATGATACCCCTTCGGGCGGAAAAGATGCATAGTTACACGTCTTTTACACCGAACGGTATCGTCAGTAGCGTTCAAGGGGTTAAAGAGAACGAAGCCTGAAACTATAAAATCACCTTTTTAATCAAAACTGGTGTGTTCAGTTCAGAAGTATTTTCTTTTAAGGTTTATCACCTTTTTATCAAAACTGGTGTGTTTTGTTCAGAAATGTTTTTTTAATTAAAAAAAATTAATGTTGAGTATCACTTTTGTATCAAAACTGGTGGGGTCAGTTCAGACGTTTTTAATTTTTTATTTTTAAATTAAGGTTAATGGCAGGCAGAGAGCAGGAATGGATGTTCTTTTAGCTCAGTTACAACAACAAAAATTCTGTGTAAGTAGTCGCACATTTGCCGCTGCCTCGAGACATTTCAGCGGGGGATGGATTAGATATGATAACACAACCCTTGCATTATCATATTCTTAACCCATTCAGCCCTGACGCACTACAGCAGGAGACCATGATAATTCAAGGGCAATGCCAGACTCGCTTGGCGCCAAGCAAATCTGGCACTGCCCATGAATTATCATGGTCGATCCATCTCCTGCAACTGGTGCATAGTCATTAGATGACGCCTCCAAAATTTGGGAAATGCGGCCGTCGTGCTGAATGCGTTGATATGTCTGACAATAATGCTAGACAATAGAGCCAACGAAACTTCTGAATTTTTATTGTGGTAATCTAATAGACGGTTCTGCTCTTCTTCTCCTTTGTATGCAGAGGAGGTACATAGAAGAACCCAACGGAGAAAGAAACACGCTTTAAAAAGACAGTAACAACACAATTTATTTTTAGGTAGTGGAAAAAAAGGGTAGAAAAGTCTTAGTCCAAGACAACTCACTTTATCTGCAAATTTGAGCAATCCAAGCCCCTCATGGAGCAGACGGCTTTATCCCATTACAGCCTGAAGCTCATTTAAAAAAAAAAAATACTGATTGTCTTATGAAGGCTACATTACAGACAATGAGATAGATCAACCCTTTTAGTTCAAGGTTGGTGCCAGAATAGCTCGGCGCCTCAGGCGCGAAGCTGTTCTGGCACCACCCTTGAACTATCACAGGCAAATTAATTTCAAGCAGTAGTGTATCAGGATGAAAGGGGTTAACAGCCAACCGCCTTCGTGATCGCAGGAGCTGTCGTCGTAGGCTTATCACTTGCGCCTCTAATCTCTGCGACCAAAAGCACCGAGGGACGGTAGTTAATGTGTGACTTGAGATGGTTGACCTTTTGTTGTGGGGAAATTCTGCATTGTGACGCCTCATTTACGTCTTATCAGCCCGTGTCACTGTCTCAGGCACAGGCTGGAGCCGAGGGACATTTGCATAGTATTGGTAACAAGCCTAGTAGCGAAACGTCTTTGGGCCCAAGACGGCCGCAGTGGGCCCGCGCACAGCCGTGCGCGGGCCCACTGCGGCCGTCGTGGGCCTGAGGACCTTTGCTTAGTGGGAAGCAAAATACATTTTCATGTATTGCAGTCTCTGTTTTTGGAGCCGTCATGTTGGTCGACCTCTCACCCGTATCCTTTTAGCCGAGAATTCTTGAACGGGTGCACTGTTCTGCTGGGAAAGGTGCTAGTGTTAGTCCTTGTCAGTTTAGTCCGAGACTAGCATTGAAGCGACCTACTCCAGGCAGTAAGGGGTTAATAGTTTGCAAAGTCTCGTTTATAAATATTTTAGCGTGTCTTAGTAATGCTGGAGAAAAAGGCTAACTAAAATTATGCAGTTTGAATGTCGTAACATGAAAGACTTTTCTGCTCTTCTTCATTCTACGCAGGAGACTGCCTTGCACAACGCTAAGAAGTAAGCGGAGAACCTCTGGTACGTGTGCCCACTCACATGGACTGTGAAAAGAAGGGTAGAAAAGTCTTAGTCGGGGGAAAGACAACATTGATAACCAGTTTTATCGGCGAATTTTAGGCGGCGAAGCCCGCCATGGATCAGATCGCTTTAAGTGTGCATTCTTTATTTTCGTGTCCAATGGTCCTGCAGGAAGTTATGCCGTGACAGTGACACACTTTGATGTAGCAACATCAGACACCGTTGCCTCGGAGTCTCGCGTGTTACTGAGCGCTCCATTTGGAGTACAGCTCCTTCTGCAAAGAGGCATAGATTCTCATGAGACCCTGCAGAGGCAGAAACTCATGAGACTCGAATGCCCTCTGAAGTCCGATTGGCATCGTCCACCTCTCAGATTACGATAGACTTCTGGGTTGTGTCGATGGCTGTGACCCACCCACGCCGCGACACTTGGCCAGAAGTTCAGACCGCGACGAAGGACCCTTTAGCCTCTTAACCCTTTGAATTGTCCTTAATTGTCCCCATCACTGCAGGGAAGAATGCAAGAGGCAGCGGGGGCGCATGAGGATCTATGCCTATTAACTGAACCACTTTTGCAGTCACGTGCTTTGGACTGCTGGGATCTTTTGACGTGGAATTTACAAATGATTTCCAGAGCACAATCTGCATCCACTGGCAAGGAAAGAGTGCAACCTTTAGAATTCAAGGGCGAACCTCCGTGTGTGTGCAAAAGGCATAGATCCCAATGAGCCCCCGCAGGCTGCTTGAGGGTTCATGAGGATCTGCGTCTCTTGTTGGTTTCAGTACTTCAAGTTCCTGTTTCGCAAAATCTTGTATCATCTGCCGAGTTTCTGATACAGTCTGCCCCGCGTAAGGCGGCTCCGACGTAAAGATGGTTTAAGTTTAGTTACGAGTGTTTGATCGCGCCACAGACCATGGCGGTGTGACACATTTCGTACCAACGTTACAGTTCATTGTAGGACCTGTCGTTTAACTCCTTGACTGCCGACAAAAAAAATGAACCCGATTCAGCTGCAAGAGACATAGATCCTCATGAGCCCCCGCGAATGCGGGGGCTCATGAGGATCTATGCCTCTTGCTAAGACCAATTTGTAACCAACTTTTATATTTGGGACCTTTAACCTGACACCCAAGGCCTCCTGACACGTCAGACCATGCTTCCAATTGCCGAAAAATAAAAACGGGGAGGGGGGGGGGGGGATCCAAAATCCCAAAATAAGGAACTTTGCTATAGCATATTAGAGAATTTTTTGGTATCCTGGAGGAGAGGGGGGTTCTGCCCCCACCCCGATCCGCCCCTATTATTAATTCAACGCTAAAGAGTCCCAGTGTCCACGGAACGTTGGATACGAAGCGGTGTCTTCAGCATGTTTACATGGATGGTGCCTCGCACTATAAATCGACATGGATTGATTTGGATTGGAATGTCGGCAAGAGGCATAGATCCTCATGAGCCCCCGCGAATGCGGGGGAACATGAGGATCTACGCCTCTTGCGTTTGGCTCAGTTTTTCTCGGCAGTGGAGTGGTTCACGCCAGAGCAGACGCACCGTCGTTGGTATTATTCAATGCAAGGCGCCCTTGTTTTCATTAACATTCATGAGCCACGTCGTGGTCCGACTTTTTTATAAGCACTCTTGGCGGGGCGAGTGGACACACTGTGAGCTTTATAGGTTGGCGGAGGCCCCTCACGTCTTCTCAGTCTGAGGGAGAACGATGTCAGCGCGGCTTGAGTTTTGTCAGCGAGAGGCATAGGTCCTCGAAAGCTCAAGCGGGTTTGCGCGGGTTCGCCAGGTTCTTTGAACCCTGCAGAAACGAAGAGGCTTGAGGATTTGAGATTTGCAAGCCACGCAACCTTGTAATGCATAAATTATGCTTAAGTCATAGGCTTAGAAACCCCGACGACTTCATTATTGTCAAAAGCAGAAGTGTGGGAAATGTTGGTGCCTGGTCACAATAATAGCGAATGCAGGTGCTCATGAGAATCTGTGCCTCTTGCAGACTTAGCCCATTTAACCCCACGGCCAGAGGTGTCGCCTAACGACTATGTACCAGTTGCAGGAGACAGATCGACTAGGATGTGTCCCACGACTATGTACCAGTTGGAAGTGACGGGTCGACTATGATAATTCAAGGGTAGTTTCTGATTAGCTTGGCGCCTGAAGGCACCAAGTTAATCTGGCACTACCCTTGAATTATCATGGTCGATCCATCTCCTGCTGTAGGGCGTTGGAGCTAAATGAGTTTGTTGATGCTTTGTTGACTGAGAAATGTCTTGACTGAGGAATGAGGCATTAATAAAAGGGGCCTTGAGGACCGTGGCTTTTGTGCTTTGTGTTATGTGAAGGGGGGACTGAACCTTGCCGGTAAAATCACTCAGGCGTGGCTGTGTTTAGTCAATCATAGAGCTGGGAGCAGTGAATTCCTGCGTGTGACACCTGTGCACCTGCGAATTCCAATGGATTATGCGCTAATTGGCGTGCAAGTTTGAAAGTGTGTTACCCATAATTGTGATAATTGCAAGGGATGACACCTGGAATTGTACACATTTTGGTACTAGGGCATAATTATGTGCGTTGTGCTGTAATTGTGCACATTACGGTTCTGTTGTTCAGCTTTTGGGTTCTATTCAACTTATCTCTCTGTTCATCTTTCCGGCTTAATTCTTTGGCTGTCGGTAGCGCGTTTTGTTACGGTGATTCCTGCAGGAGAATAATTGACGTACCAACGCAGACGTATTGTACATGTATACAGGTTAGATATACTAAGAGTGCCATGTATACAGGAGATATTGCGAACTATTAACCCGTTACTGCCTGGAGTAGGTCCCTTTAACACCTCGCGAAGCAGTGAGGTGCAAACTTGCATAGGCCTACATGCATCACTACTTGTTTCGATTCTACGTGTATTTTCCACATCCGATCCACCAGCTGGGGGAGATGAGATGGGACGAGATTTTGACGACGAGTCTGTGATTGTCATCCTTACAGGTCCAAAATCATCACAGTCCACAATGCATACTTTTAGAACGTAAGGCCCAAAAATCACCGACCAGCGCACACAAATTACCTTGACATTAATCTGCTGTAGGGGATCTAGACATTCAATCTTTATAAGGGCGGTGCGCGAGTGAAAACGCATACGTGTCATCACGTGTGGTGATTATTCAGTATTGAGTCGTGCACCGCGCCAGCTGTGAGCTTCGAGTCGATTTGACAAGGAATCCGCATTATAAAAGACGAGGTTGCGTACCTGCATTCAGCATTCTTAAAACCGGAAGGCGAGGGGCCGTTGCGTTAACCGTTTGACTGCCGAGAAAACAAACACGATCCGACTGCAAGAGGCATAGATCCTCATGATTCCCCGCAGTCGCGGGGGCTCATGAGGATCTATGCCTCTTGCTGACACCACTTTGTATCCGTGACGTGGAGGTTGCGTTCAAAAACGCAGTCAGCGTCAACTGGCAGCCGTGAAGGGTTTAAATTTCATGATTTGCTGTACTTTAATTAGTGAATTCAGCACTTCCTGAAGTGACAGGCGCGGACGGTATTTAAAGAACGGTGAAACAGATTTAACTCTACGGCGCAGACCTGTTGTGGAGGATTTGTGCATTGATGTATTATATGACATGTGTGAAACCAGCTCTTCCTCCATCAAAGACGCTATAGATCTATATGTTTAAAACACAGTAGCGTGCATCTTTCGCTCTTCATTGTAGGCACAGATCCTGCATAAATGTTTAGGCGCTGTTGTGGACTGTTTGCTAGTTGGCGTGTGTGTGATATTTGAAATCGGCTCTTCCACCCTCTAAGACATTCGCGGGTTTCGAAAGACACCGGCGAAACAAAGCTTCTCGCGTTTTGTCTTTTGCGGGCTATTTGTGAAGTCGGGTTCAGACACCAGGACAGCAATGAAGAAACTTGCAATATTTACTCATAAGACAAAAAATACACATGTTGCGCAGTAGCCCTGGCATGACCGCGCCAGGAACAGAGTGGATGACTGGTTGAGTTAGGTCTGAGTAATAAGCAAGAGTTGGTGCCGTGAACTCAAACGGACAGTACGAAGTTAGGTCAGTGTTGTGAACTCCGTGGGTGTGATGTCTGAGGACAGACGGCGACGCGCGATGTGTTTCTGGTGGTGACGGGAACACGATGCGTCCAGCCCCTCGGCACCCATGGATTTCGTGGATTACGGGGACGATGAGGAAGAGTAAGTCATTCGCCGTCAACGACCATTGTGCAAAATGCCATCGGGCCGCCGTTGAGCCGCGCGTGCGCGGGCCAACGGCGGCCAAAACGTCGGCCCGATGGCCGTTTGCGCACAGACGTTATTGTGTCCCACCCCCCACCCCCCTTATTATTAAAAGCGCCACGGGCGTTTTACTTATGGATGTTGTTGCGATATATACAACAGTAAACTTCGGATATACAGATCGCCAGGGGACCCAATTTTCTTCTTGTTATCCGAAGTTTTCTTTAACCCATTCAGCCCTGACGCACTACAGCAGGAGATGGGTCGACCATGATAATTCAAGGGTAGTGCCAGATTAGCTTGGCGCCTGTCGGCGCCAAGCCAATCTGGCACTGCCCTTGAATTATCATGGTCGATCCATCTCCTCCACTGGTGCATAGTCATTAGATGACGCCTCCAAAATTTTGGAAATATGGCCGTCGGGCTGAATGAGTTAATAAGCGATCGAATTTTTACATAGAAAGAATGCCGTCGGGAGCTCTGAAAAGCGTTGCTATATGCGACTTTTGTTATATCCAACCTTGTTATAAGCGGAGTAGACTATAAATGGATATGGGTTGGATTGCTGTGTGTCTTTTTGGACCTCAGGGCTGTATGACGAGGTGTAAGGGCCAAAAGCATAGATTATTGGTCTGCCAGTCCCGTTTTCTGCTGGCGACAGTTTGCGTTCACATTCGCACATTTTCGTGCGCTGGTCTGCTTGGTTTGGACCTCAGGGCTGTATGACGAGGTGTAAGGGCCAAAAGCATAGATTATTGGTCTGCCAGTCCCGTTTTCTGCTGGCGACAGTTTGCGTTCACATTCGCACATTTTCGTGCGCTGGTCTGCTTGGTTTGGACCTCAGG
The DNA here is from genome assembly GCA_036245525.1 of Semisulcospira habei. Lineage (NCBI taxonomy): Eukaryota > Metazoa > Mollusca > Gastropoda > Semisulcospiridae > Semisulcospira > Semisulcospira habei. Next base: position 185,801,164 of record BTPG01000004.1, read on the forward strand.
GCTGTATGACGAGGTGTAAGGGCCAAAAGCATAGATTATTGGTCTGCCAGTCCCGTTTTCTGCTGGCGACAGTTTGCGTTCACATTCGCACATTTTCGTGCGCTGGTCTGCTTGGTTTGGACCTCAGGGCTGTATGACGAGGTGTAAGGGCCAAAAGCATAGATTATTGGTCTGCCAGTCCCGTTTTCTGCTGGCGACAGGTTGCGTTCACATTCGCACATTTTCGTGCGCTGGTCTGCTTGGTTTGGACCTCAGGGCTGTATGACGAGGTGTAAGGGCCAAAAGCATAGATTATTGGTCTGCCAGTCCCGTTTTCTGCTGGCGACAGTTTGCGTTCACATTCGCACATTTTCGTGCGCTGGTCTGCTTGGTTTGGACCTCAGGGCTGTATGACGAGGTGTAAGGGCCAAAAGCATAGATTATTGGTCTGCCAGTCCCGTTTTCTGCTGGCGACAGTTTGCGTTCACATTCGCACATTTTCGTGCGCTGGTCTGCTTGGTTTGGACCTCGTGGCAAATTGGCGTTGAAGCCGTAGTTTTTTTTCCCACACAGACACGTGTATATCATATACTAAATCGTTTGTCTCAACAAGATATTATTGAATTGAATTGAATGAACTTTATTGTCCATTAAACGACATGCATAGAATGAAAATTCTCCTTTAGCTCACAGAAACATGAAACACTCAAGTAAGA
>BTPG01000004.1:185804358-185896739 GCA_036245525.1 Semisulcospira habei
GAGATGGGATTTGTAACTGGTCAAGCAACTCTTATCCGACTGGTCTTAAGCACAAGCCAGGCAGAGTGAAATCCATCTCCGAACCATTTCCATCTAAATCACCTTGTTCAGCTAAACACCTAAAAAGAAAAATTGTAGTTTTTGCAACCCATTCAACCAATCCACACTCAAGTACTCACAAAAACTCTTATGATCAAGCTTTATCGGTACTGCATGAGACACAATACAGGTAGTAGCCCTCTCCATTGTATTACATGTTTTATTTATTTATTTATTATTGATTCATTTATGTATTCACGTACATATTTATTTATTATTTATCCTTTTAATTATGGATGGAAGGAATTCCTTGATGTACATGATCGCTGGTGGTATGGTGGTGGCCACGAAGGAGAGGAAATTATTTTTCAATATGCATACATCTGTGCATGTTCATAATCTATCCATAGGTCCCAGGTATCCCCGACTTATTTTATTTATTAATTTATTATTTTTTAAATTTATTTATTTACTTATTTGTTTGTGATGTATGTTTGCACATACACATCAGCATACAAGATGAGAACATACATGTACACATATATGGTAATAGGTGCATAACACCTGCTCCCCACCCCACATACAAAACCACGGAACGCCCATTAAAAGACATGCGCAAGTCTGTGCATGTTTATAATATATCCTTTACTTGGTATTCATGTCCCAGGTATCTTTGATTTATTTTATTTATTTTTATTTGTTTGTAAAGTAGGTTTTATACATATGCTGATGTTCTCATACACATACATGGTAATACTGCCCACTCCCAACCCCACTCCACAACCACAGAACACCCACTAAAAGACAAGTACATCTGTGCATGTTCATAATCTATCCTTTACTCAGCATTCATATGGCCCATGTATCTTGACTTACTTTATCTTATATGTAACAGCCACGAGATGACATTAGTCGCCTGCTCGGCATTAAACCCAAATAACTATTTATTTAAATTATTTATTTACTTTTGTTTGTTTGTAATGCAGGTTTTGTACATACACATCAGCATACAAGAAGAAAATATACACATATATATAGAATTTTAGATGGCAATAGGTGGCATACCGACCGCTTCCAACCCCTACCCAAATACACACACAAAACCGCAGAGCACCTACCCAAAGACATGCACATCTGTGTATGTTCATAATCTATCCTTTACCTAGCATGCATATGTCCCAGGTACCTTAGACTTACTTTATCTTATTTATTTAAATTATTTATTTATTTTGTTTGTAATGTAGGTTTTGTACATACACATCAGCATACAGGCTAAGAACATACACCATGATGCCTCTGTGCATGTGGCCACTAGTACTATTCTGTCAGATCTGTCGCACCCAGCCAATGATCTCTTCGAGCTTTTGCCCTCTGGCCGGCGGTTCCGTGCTTTGAAAGCCAGAGCCTCTCAATTCAGGTGCAGTTTCTTTCCAGAAGCTGTCCTTTCAAGCGCGGCAGGCAGTGTTTATTTCTTCCGCACCCAGAGAACAGAATACCTTTGCTGCTGTCACGTCAGGCACATCATAAACAATGAAATTGTTGCACAGTCTGAATGTGAAATGCTGCAACAGTGGTTAGGATTGTTGGGTCCCAGTGTCCTCTCGTCCATCACACGGGTTGTCTCCCTCGATTCGCTGCGCTCATGTGCGCAGCGAATCGAGGGAGACAACCCGTGTTCGCTGGCGTCCGTGTGACCCCGCGAGATGACCAGGTTCGGAATGTTGTTCAACACCTAGTCTACAACACTCCGCACATGCCTTCCTCGTGACAAACTGTCTCTCGGACACAAACATCCACAGGCCGAGCCTACCGCCTAATTACTGTTTTCCCTGGCTAAGTCCATACAACCTGCTTCATTACACCAGCGAGATGGCAATGGCAAGAAACCCTTGCGGCCCCAAGCACATCGTTGGTGTAATCAAAGACAGTAATGAAGCAGGCTGTTGTTACATCATGATGGGAGGAGAGCACATTGGGTCCAGTCGTAAAGAGCCCTAGACCCATCCAGCCCTGACGCACTACCGCAGGAGATGGGTCGACCATCATAATTCAAGGGTTGTGCCAGATTAGCTTGGCGCCTGTCGGCGCCAAGCTAATCTGGCACGGCTCTTGAATTATCATGGTCGATCCATCTCCTGCAACTGATGCATAGTCGTTAGATGAAGGCGGCGGCAGCAGCAGCGTGACTGACCTGTTACTTTCCAGTTTTACAGCCTGCAAGAATCAGACGGGGAGGGAAGGGTGAGGAAGAGAGACAGACGACAGTCCAGCCTAGTACAATCAAAGAATAGTGGAAGGAGGATCTGGAAGGAGGATTTGTACCTTTTGCAGTTGGGGTGTTCAGTTTATCTCGGCATTGAAGGGGTTAACTTTTCAGAGTAAAGGGGTTGGTGAATTGGATTTAGTCAGCCTGAGGTTGGTGACCGTCCTGTTAAATGATCCTCACAACCTTACAGATACTTTTCGCATGAGTGCTTCACGTCCAGTGCCGACAGCAGGAGACGGATAGAACATTGTAGCGCAAGGGGAGTGCTTCATGAGCTTGTCATTCTATGGGTCAATCTTGACCTATAAAGGCTGGCCAATTGCCATGGCAACTTCGATTTTAAATTCAACCATACATCAACTCTTTATTTCTAATCCACCACCTCCCCACTTTAAAATAATTAAATAACATTAAATAAATGAAATAAAGTAAATAGATAAAGTAATATAATTTAATAATAGGAATATAAAAAATATATAATTAATATAATATAAAAATTAAATAAACAATAAAATAGAAATAAATAAAATATATAAAAATAAATAAGGAAATAAATGTATAATAAGCAAACGAACAATTAAACAAAAATGATGAGAAGAACACAACGGAGAAGAAACATGCCTAGACAAGACATACAACACAATTTATTAATATTTCGGATAAATACCTTTTTTTCAAAATAAACAAACACATATATAATTTAGTCGCAGCTTACCTTGTCAGCGAAGGAGGAAAGTTGCCACTGAGAGTGTAATGCAACTAAATGAGGGGATAATGAAATCCTCCTCTATTGTTTAGGTGAGCGTGAAACGATCATGTTGTCATTGTAAACTCGCATGCCCTTCCTCGCGTCGTGTGTGGAAAGGATGTGTTCAGTCACGCGGAACGGGCGTCAGAGCAGTGAGGGATGTCTGGACAATAAACTCCTAACTCTTTGTGTTCCTTGTTCCCGGAAGTCACAATACGGTCAGGTTCATGTTCTGTGTGGATGGGCGGGGGGAGGGGGGGGGGGGGGGGATAGCGACATTCAATGTGACCATTGACTGCATAGGCAGCCAGTGAAGAGAGAATTGTGTTAGAATAGCAATTAAGAAGGCATTTTAGAGTATACAAACAATTTCAAAGTTGACCATTGACGAAAAGAGCTACGTATTGCCTTCAATACCACTGGACCCAGATAGTGTTTCTGAAATCCTTGTTAATCCAAAGCCAAAGAGATCCAGCCGTCCAAGGTACAAGGATACAAAATGGTGTCAGCAAGAGGCATAGATCCTCATGAGCCCCCGCGACTGCGGGGGCTCATGAGGATCCATGCCTCTTGTACTTGGTTCGTGTCCAACTTCCCTTGGCAGTGAAAGGATTACCGTAATCATTTACAGAGTGTTTCTCTGCCATCAAGAGGCAGGGCTCCTCGTGAGCCCTTGCATCCACCATCCCGCGTGGGCTCATGAGGATCTATGCCACATGCAGAGGTGTCGGGCTTGGAAGAGTGACCGAAGTGACATGTTGTCTCGTTCTGTGTGTGTTGCAGGCTGGAAAAGGATTACACAGCTTTGAAATCCAAAGAGAATGAAGAACAGATAGAACTTAGGGTAAGTATATTTTGAGGCTGATTTAGTAAAATTTGCTTAGTGTCCTACAAAGGCTACATTACTTATTACGATATAGATAAACTGTTTTAGTTCAAGGGTGCTGCCAGCATAATTTGGCGCCTCAGGCGCCAAGCTATCCTGGTACCACCCTTGAACTATCAGTCAAATTTATTTTAAGCAATGGGTGTATCAGGATGAAAAGGGTTAATATATGAGTTGCAATTAACCCTTTGGCCGTCCTTTTTTGTCGAGGTGATTTTTTTGTAGGAATTAACTCGACAAAGAGCGTTGCAGACAGCCAAAAGATTAAGCCTTTTTGCGATTGCAGCCTCTGGTGCCGTTTACAGTCCTGAAGGCCACATGCACATTGGCGTTAACCCCTCCCCAGCCACTGTACCTACAGTTTTCGTTTCTGAAATCTTGGTTCATTCAGCGACCGAAAGCCAAAACCGTCCCCAAAACATGGATACAAATTGGTCTCAGCAAGAGACATAGATCCTCATGAACCCCTGCAGTTGCAAGGGCTTATGAGGATCAATGTCTCTTGCAGTTGGATCATGTTCAAATTTTTCTCAGCAGTGAAGGGGTTAATTACAGGTATTCTACTTTCTGCCAGACTTAACCCATTTAACACCACGACCACTTTCCCAAATTTTGGAGGTGTCAACTATTGACTGTGCACCAGTTGCAGGAGATGGATCGACCATGATAATTCAAGGGTAGTGCCAGATTAGCTTGGCGCCGTCAGGCAAAGAAAAAGTTTTTCAAAGAAAAAGTTATAAGTTAACTTTGAAATGTGAGCACTTGTATTTTTGGTCAGCTTTAGTGTGTCGAGTTATCCTTTAATTTGAAACATGGTTCTGCCGTTACTTGTACATGTATGTCCATTTTTAGAAAAGCGAGATTTCCATTGTATGACATTGACAATGAAAAGCTTGCTTTTCTATAATAATAAAAAACCTGGACATTGGGTTTTGCTGAATACTGTAACATAAGATTTTGTGCCTTTTGTACCTCTGTGTACCTTTTGCAGGAAATGTTTAAAGAAAATGTTTACTCACCTTGTACTTGTTTCTGTTTTTGTCAACAGAGACTTAGAACAGAAAACAGATTACTTAGGCAACGAATTGAAAATCTGGAAAAGGTATGCGTTCAGTCTTTTATTCACTGAGTCGTACCTGAATTCCTCCATCTCATGTAAACTGCAAATTGTGATTGCTCTGCTCTTTGCAAGTATAGTACACCACGAGATGCCAATTAGACCAAAAGTGTGCAAAGTGCCAAAATGTCTGAATCCTTTAAGTGTCGGTAGCAGTTTTAGTGGCAGGAATCATCGCGACTAAAACTGATACCGACACCCAAAGGGTTAAAAATGAGCAGTGTGTGTTTGTGCGTGCATTCAGATATGAGTGTGCACAAACTACAAGCACGATTGCACGCTCAGACATTATGACTCCAGCTAAACCTTAAGCTGCATTTTATTGTTCAGATCAGTTCGTTCCGTGGTTAACCTGAAAGTGTGTCTGAAGGTGGTGTACTTTCCTTGCATGTGATGTTTCGTACAAAATATCTGCTGATCAGCAAGTATTTGTGAAATTCATTCATAGAAGCTTTTCTCTATGGAATTTATTGCACTACATTTTTTCACAGTTAAGAGTTTCCATCTGTTTTCATTCTGATGATTAACCCAGTCACAGGAGATGGATTAACCATGCTAATTCAAGGGTGGTGCCAGGTTAGCTTGGCGCCTGATGGCGCCAAGCTAATTTGGCACTACCCTTGAATTAGGATGGTCTTGCAGTGGTTTGTCAGAGCTAAATGGGTTTTAAAACTCGTTTAAGGCGTGCTGCACTCAACTGCATCAGGTCTATAATTGGTTAAGATAAACAAACGTCATAATTATTTCATATTGTGTAGGCGCAAGTTTTTTTCTTAAGTGTGGTGCACAGCTTGTAGTTGTAATATGTGTGTGTAGCTCTTGGGTGGTAGTGCTCGCTGCTTCAAAATCATTGGATTTCATCAACTAACAAAATCACGGGGTTTGGGCGTCTGTCAGGTGTTGTGAAATTGAGGGCAAATGCATCAGTACCTTTGGCTGCTGGTAGCACTTTTTGTCGAGGCGATTCCTGCAGGACAAAAAGCGCTGCCAACAACCAAAGGGTTAATTTGTGTGTTTGTTCTGTGACTTTGGGCCTTACCACTTGAAAGTCTGAAGGTCTAAAAACACAGACATGCACTCATTAACCCTTTGGCTGTTGGAAGCAATTTTTGTTGCCATGATTTCTGCAGAAAAGAAAAATGAAGCGGATTTAAACTTGAATTGGGCGCAGTAGGTTTGTAATTGACCATTCTTGTGCTGTATGTATAGTACATTTGCATAATTTACTGGAAATGTTGAATTAGTGCCAAAAACATGCATTTATTAACTCGTTTTTCTTCTCTTTCTCTCTCCCCCTTTGTGCTTCCTTCTATTCTGCTTCATTTTGTACCCACCATGGGTGTTTAGGTTGAAGCAAAATTGATACGACAACACGAAGTGAGTGAATATTGTACACTATTCCACTTCTCTCCATCTGTCTGTTCCTGTATCGATTGCGAGTGTGTTCCGCAGATGGACCCACTCGGGGAATAAACCAGAAGTACGCTTCTATTCAAATGAGATGTAAAGCATCTCATTTAAATAGAAGTGTACTTGTGGTGTACTCTTGGAGTTGGTCTATCTGGGGGGTACACTCACAAACAGTACAGGGTGTTTTGCAATCTGTCCACCTGAGTTCTGCCTTCCATTGTACGTGAATGTTGATTTTGTTTGTTCGCTTTTTTTTTCTTCTGTCCATCCTATCCTTTCTGTGTTTTGTTGTCTTGTGAGTATTTGTTTTAAATTGTATGTAAATATCTGATGAAAAGATTCATTTGACTCCATGTTGGTACTGTAGTTTCAGTGTCTTTAATTTATCTCTTTTTTCTAGCAAACTGATTCTTTCCAAAGGGCTTCTAAAGAAAGAACTGAGTTTTGACTGCTGTACATATATAGAGATGTACTGTGGTTGTACTATTTCATTAGTAAAGTGGGGTTTAGAACCTCTGTCTGCTGCATGTTGGTATTTTCACCCTTTGGCTATCAGTAGCGCTTTTTGTCGCGATGATTCCTTCAGGAACCATCGCGACAAAAAGCACTACTGATAGCTGAAGAGCTAGCTTGATTTACTCGTGACATTTTTCACAAGGGCATGACCTTAAAAGTGACCTTTCCTTTCATTATTCTGTGTAAAGTTAGAGGCCCATTTCAGTTTGCACTTTACTGTCATTCATTTCCACTTTTGCTCATTCTGTGTATACTTGTGGCCGTAATGAAATCAGCTTGTAGTCATGTCAAGTTTTTAGATCCAAGATTATCTTGGGGCTGTTGAATGTCAATATATTTGATGGTATTTACAAAATAACAGTATTATTACAGGAACAATTGTAAATATTCCAAACTGTTTTACAACATTTATTTTACAATATTTACAATTGTTACAAATATTATATTTTGTATATTATATTATCTGGAGAAAGGAGCATATTAATCAGCACATTACAGCTTATACATTAGGCTTTAATTAATGGTAGCAATACTGTAGTTTCCCATCGTAAATGTGTATGTACATGTAATAGGCACAGTGACTTTTTATTTTGACTTGTACATTTCGGTACATTCGGAATATACCGGTTTGTGACTGTTAGTTATAGGGCCTTTAAAATGCATTTGAGCTCAATTACATTTAAACCTTTGGCTGTCCCTAGCACTTTTTGTCGAGGTGATTCCAAACTGAATCACCTTGACAAAAGTGCTGCCGACATCCAAAGGTTTGATATGACTTTCACAACTTTCGGGAGGCCAGAGTCAATGGGAGACAGGTTGGTTGTGGTAGTTTAAGGGTAGTGATAAAATAGCTTAGGGGTCATCACAGTTTGTCGTATGCCAGTAGTACAAGTAAGCGAATGCAATTCTGACAGTACTTAATTAGCCACTTTAACCTGGTCAGTGTTAGTTAATGCAGACTGTGTTTCTGTAATCTTCGTTAATTTTCAGAGTGGTGTCAGCGAGAGGCATAGATCCTCATGAGCCCCCGCAACTGCGGGGGCTCATGAAGATCTATGCCTCTTGCGAGATTTTCCTGGCACTGAATGGGTGAATAACATTTTGTACGCATGCATGCACGTAACAACAGCTGAAGTTTATCATGACTTTAAGACTGATAACTGTTCGCAAATGTATGATCAAGCAAGAATATGCTAGTAACTGTTGCTTACAGAAATCATACATATCATTAAATTACCAAAAATAAATTATCATAGTGAACTTATCTTAATATTCCAAAGGTAAGTTTAGTTTCTTTGACTTATTCACTGCGCACCCGCGTTCCTTTGACTTTAACCTGACCTACCTAACGCTAATAAATAATGACATGCAACACACTAAACTGTAAGACTGCTTATACCTTGGTATACCTACACACACTTCCAAACCTAGCGTGGTCCAGCCACCAGTATATGTGTTGATATACTGACAAGCGAAAGAAATGCAATATCATTGGTCTCATTTGAAACACCAAGTGTTTCCGACGATCCCAGTGATGTCACATTTCTGCTGCTGGTATTTGCTTTCCAGCTTAACCCATTTAAAACCCCACAGTCGAATTTCCTAAAATTTGAAGGTGTCATCTAACGACTATGTACCAGCTGCAGGAGATGGACCGACCGTGATATAGTTAAAGGGTAGTGCCAGATTAGCAAGATGCCATCAGGCGCCAAGCTAATCTGGCACTACCCTTGAATTATCATGGTCAGTCCATGTCCTGCTGTAGGATGTTGGGGCTAAGTGGGTTAACCCTTTGGCTGTCGGTAGCACTTTTTGTCAAAGTGATTCCTGCAGGAATGACTGCATCAAAAAGCACTACTGGCAGCCAAAGGGTTAAATTCTTAGACATTAACCCCCTTTGTGCATGCAGACACCTGTATTGTTTGCTGTCAGGGAGGCCCAGACAATGCAATATTGTCAGTTGGTTATACCAAGTAGCAGGTATCCAGCTACTGCAGCCTATTTTATATGTAGTCCTTCGAGGGGTGTGGGTTAAAGGCCTGGCAGCGCTTTGAGCCGACTGCGATTGGGATAAAGCGCCCGCCTATATATATATATATATATATATATATATATATATATATATATATATATATATATATATATATATATATATATATATATATATATAAAGCATTATATATATAGCTAACTTGACTTTAGCAAAGTCGTCTATAACGGAAGTCGGGTATAGCAATGCCTTTTTTAGAGGCTCCGACTGCGCATACCTTACTTTGCTTATAAACAAAAACACTTTCTATATCCAAAGTTTACTGTAATGCGCTGGATTATTAACCCATTTAGCCACAGGGTTCCATTTTTCAAATTTGGGAGGTGGAGACTATGCACCAGTTGCAGGAGATAACTTGACCATGACAATTCAAGGGTAGTGCCAGTTTAGCTTGGCGCCTTCAGGCGCCAAGCTAATCTGGCACTACCCTTGAATTATCATGGTCAAGCCATCTCCTGCTGTAGGGCTCCAGGGCTAAAAGGGTTAATATTATTATTATTATTATTACCCTCGACTATTCTCATAACAATGTCAGATATAACAAAAGTCCAATATAACAAAACAGTTTCAGAGGTCCTGAAAGCACTTTTTCTAAGTGCATAATTTACTTCGCTTATAACAAGTAAAATTAGGTCCCCTCCCTCCCAATTTCGTTATATCTGTATTATTATTAGTAGTAGTAGTAGTGGTATTATGGTAAAATTCAACCCGTCTGATCCATCTGCAAGAGGCATAGATTCTCATGAGCCCCTACAGGCCTGCATGGGCTCATGAGAATCTGTGCCTCCTGCTGGCTGAGCTTGGATCTATTTTCATCATCAGATTGAGGGAAATCATGGACCCTGACAGCTTAGGGATTTTCTTGGACTTCTTCATGCTTAATTCATTCTGCACTTCAGCAATTTGCATGCCCCACTTTAGAATATCCATTGCGTGTGTGTGTGTGTGCCGTTCCATGATTTTGGACCTTCAAACGAAGCCATCAGATTGAAAATCACAAACGTGCACATTTTATTCTGATCCTGTCTTTAACCCCTTCCCTGCCAGATGGTGCAGGCTGTGTTTCTGAAATCAACACCAAAGAGCCCCAGCCTGCCTCCCTCCGAAGGAACATGGATACAAAGCAATGTCAGCAAGAGGCATAGATCCTCATGAGCCCCCGCACTTGCGGGGGCTCATGAGGATCTATGCCTCTTGCAGCTAGATCTTGTGCACATTTTCTTGGCATTTAATGGGTTAAAAGGAATTAAGAACATCAATATACAACTCTTTTTCTTTCATATAATTATTTTGTTTTGTGCATGGCGTAAGGACTTGTCCATGCAGCTTCCAGCCTCGTAACCTACCAGTAATTTGCGACACTTTTGGTCTTGATTATTTGTGATGTCAGTATTTCACATAGCGGCATAGGTTTATTTTCAGTAAATAAAACGGATCATACTGTTATTTATTCTCAGTGTAGGAAGTGTCATCACTTGAGTTTGTTCCTCTGTGACTTTTGTCATCTAGATGTATGTCTATTTATTTCATTTATAAAGGTTTATTTTACAAAAGGTTTAATAAAAAAAATGATAATTTTGTACACAATCAGCCCATAAGAACATTAAAATATCATATGTAGTTGTAGCTGCTTTTCCTATATGATATGCCCTATACTATTTGACATATCTTGTTCATGCTAATTCCCAATTCATCATGCTGTTCATGCTAATTTCACAAAGATGAGCTCTTTAACTAATTATACATTTCATTTTAAAATCTCATTTGGGTGTTTACAAGTAAGTTGTACCTCATACCTGTTTTCTCAGTTTTGTGCTGTAATTGTTACAAGGAAAAGAAACAGTACGTGTAATTGAGATTCAGAAGTGACAGAGACATTAACCCTTTGACTCCCAGAACTAAATAACTTCCATTCTATGGAATGAAAGTCATTTAGTTCTGGGAGTCAGAGGGTTAATAAAGAACAATTTTATACTACGCAAAACAAAAATGATGTCACTGTGCTAGAACAGTGCTGCTTAGTTTTAGCGCTGCTGAAATAATTACCTGTAGTCACACCCATTTTTCACACACTTGCGGACCTCATGTGACCCTTGACCCTTCTGAGGGGAATTAACAGGTGAGTCGACTGTTTCTCAGGGTCTGAACGCTACTCCCCTGATGAACGAAGGTTCCTTGTGCTGATTTGAGACCTGAGTGTACGCACACACAGCTGTGCCAGCTCAGGCTCAACTCATTTCAGGAGCCCCACATCAAATAGCTTTAAAAGTGTGGGATAGCGTTGCTGGTGGTGACACTTTCCGCAGCTATTGATGCAGGGTGCCATTAATAAGTCGGATCAAGAACCTTTTGCTGTAGTTTTAAGGCTGTCAGTCACTTCATTTGCCTGCTTGTCACCCCTGTTGTTAATTGTTTGGTGGTTGGTAAATTTGAACACTTAAGTGTTTTGCAGTAAAGAAGAACCCAACGAAGGAAAAACACGCTTTGAAAAGACAATAACAACACAATTTATTGATATGTAACGGTTTATTAATATTTCTTTCTTCTTCATCACCTCTTTCTCTGCATTTTACACACTTGGTAGTCACCTTTTCTTTTGTGGACAGTAAGGTTCAAAATCACAGACCAGCACACCCTTTCTGGTTTGCGATTTTGAACCTTGTGACCCAAATTCCGAGATCAGCGTTACTTCTGTGCTGGTTTGTGATTTTGGACCTCATGGCTTCCGTACAAAATCACATACAAGCTCCACCAGTGTACTACATGACCACGTTTTTCCTTGAACAGGAGTCGGCGTCGTTGGCTGACAAATTGATCCAGGACCAAGTGACGAGGGCCCAGGAAGCAGAGGAAACCTACGCTATTAAGAACGAGCTGTCTGTCACCAGGCAGCAGCTGAACGAGACGCAGAAAAAGCTGGAAGAGGCCGAGGACATCATTGGTGACATCAGACGACGAGTGAGTCTTTCAGCTCCTCCACTGCCAGTATTATACTTCTGAAATCTTTGCCACTAGGGTTTTATCAACAAACCTCAACTTTCTTTCACTAATTTCACATGTTTATTTTTTTGCTCAGGTACGATAGCAAAGTGAATATGTAATGGGCCATCCGTCATCTGTGGTCAACTTTAACGTTGGCATTTTCTCGGAGACTATTTAAGCCTCAGACTTCAAACTTGGACCAAGGACACTTTATGGCAAAACCTTTCTATAAAATACCATTTTTAGTGACCTCTCAAAGGTCAAGGTCACAGGGGTCCAGAAAGGGGTAACAAAAATAGCCATATTTTGATACAAATTGTTTCTCCTCAAATACTATTGTCAACTTAAAACCCAAACTTGGTACAGAGATACCTGATGGTAAGACCATTCTATGCATACTGATTTGGATGACCCTCGGAAACTTTCTTGTTTTTGGTTGTTTTTGTCGACAGCTAAAAGACATAAAAAAAATATTTTATGCTGTATGGCTGTACATCTTCTGCACATTGTTTTGTGTTTCAGACCAGCATCATCCAGGGAGCAGTGCGGCTGGACGAAGAAGAAGAGAAGAACATGGTACAGCATCTGCAAGAGGAGCTGATTGCTGTACGTCTGCGTGAGGCCGAGACCATCACGCACATCAAGGGACTCAAGACCAAGATCAGGGAACTGGAAGATGTAGGCGGCATTGTTATATTAAAAAAAAAAAAATCCCAAGAAGAAAAAATAAGCTTTAACCCTTTCCATCCTGATACACAAAACTTTGACTAGGATAGTTCAAGGGTGGTGCCAGAATAGCTTGGTGCCTCAGGCGCCAAGCTATTCTGGCACCACCCTTGAACTATCATGGTTGATCTGTCTCCTAATCTTTAACGTAGCCTTCACAGGACAATGAGCAAATTGGAAAATTTCAGCCTCAGGATGTAATGGGTTATAAAGACAGTTACAACACAGTTGTTTTGTAGCGGTCCTTTCTAAGCATGTTTCTTTCTTTGTTGAGATTTGCTTTGCGTTTTACTTCTTGGCAGTCATCCTTTTTGGTCTAGATTTGTGGCATAGGCTGTGGTCGAGACATGAATTTTTGGTGATGTGTTTTCACCAAAGTTCTGAAAATGAAAAACTTGGACAACACTTGCTTCTGTGGAAGACACTCGATCTGACATCATAACACTCTGAACAAGTTCAGTAATATCTGTCTGGTGATGTTCTTATTGATCTATGTCAAAGGTCAGTTTGATTAACTCTCTGTGTGTCAGTAGCCGTTTTAGTCGCAATGATTCCTGTTGGAATCATCTCGACTAAAACTGCTACCGACATGCAAAAGGTTAAACTATTTTCATGAGGCCTGATTTTGTATTTTTGACTTCCCTTCCGTCTTTGCTGTCTTGTGATGTATGGTCTGAATTGAGACAGTAAAACTTATCTTTTCTGCCAATTTTTTTTTCTTTTTCTTTTGTGTACCAATTTTTGCCCCGGGAAGAAGATAGGAATCGACTATGATATAATTCAAGAATACAATATTTTTGTGCTTGGCAGTACCAAGCTTTTCTGACACTACCCTGAAACTGTTATGGTCATTCTGTCTCCTTCACTGAAATCTTGTCTTCAGAGGGCAGCTATCTAATTTGGTAATTTCAACCTTAGGTTTCAATGTGATTAACCCTTTGGGTGTTGGTAGTGGTTTTTGTCATGATGATTTCTGCAGGCATCATTGTGGCAGAAACCGCTACTGAGTGCCAAAGAGTAAAAAAAAAAAAACCCAAAAAAACCCCTCTTTTTTTCATCATTACACACCTCTTAACCCATATCATACTGAGGCTAAAAGCTTCAAATTTGTACACTGCCATATGCAAGCTACATTACAGTACTTACAGATAAGGGTATAGACCAATTAGTCCATAAGCTAGGAAGGTCTACCGTGCACCCCCCCCAGTACTCAATAAGATGGGTTTCAAAGTGTTCCTTAGTATGTCCTGAGATGTTTAAGCCATGTTCCCCGAAAATCCTTAGGAACACACCAGAGATATAGCCGATGGCGCAAGGGTACCCCCATTCACGCTCTTCGCAGGTGCTAAAATGAGGTTGAGAAACATTTTCCTCTAAATAAACCAGAATTCATTCCAGAAGCCCAAATCAGGCAATATTATGTCAAGGCACACCTTCTGCATCCTCTGCAAAAAACAGAATGAAAAAATATTGAATCTCTGGGTCACAGTGAAGGTATTTGTGCACCCAGTAAACGACCATTTCTGCGAAATCGCAAAAAAAGAAAAAAATAATGTGTCAGATGCCTTCAGACATTTTCTATAGCACTGACAGTCCATTTTCAGGTTTACATCATTAAAAGAGGATGTCACAATTATTATAAACTTGACTAGGTGATGCTGTGATCACTGTGAGTGCCACAGTGGTTGATTTTGTATCCCTACCCCCAAGTTGTAAAAATACACAAAATTAATTAGAAAAAATTGCTTAAGTTATTCCATTTTATTTTGACCTCTCTTTACCTATTAAGTTTCAATAATGTGAGCATAAAGTGCAAGAAAATAAGGAAAGTCGGCATCCTTTACGGTATTTTCGGGGTAAATGATAGCTTTTTCCCATTTAAAAATGCCGAATTGGGAAACGTACCTTGTTTCTGATGCCCTCAGAAATTTTGTATACAACTGATAGGTCTTTTTTAGGTTTTATTGGTTAGGATAGAGTACCACAGTTACTCCCAACCTGATTTTATGATGCTTTGATGCATTTAGGGGGCCACAGTGGCTGAATCTGCTGCCCTACCCCCATTTTGCCTGTACGAAGGAACGAAAAATGATCATAACAATTGCTCCTCTGATTAAATATTTTTGTTGCCAGTTTTCTTAACAAAATATGCATATTGAGCATAAACATTTGTGATCATTTCATTAATTTCAATGTGACCCATCAATTTAATTGTAATTCTTTTTATTTAAGGCATGCTTAACAAGGGCTGCCGCTGAAGCTTCTACCGTCTGCACATTGAGCACTCTTGTCAAACTCGGGGAAGGTGTACCTCAGGGAGATGTTGTGTCTGATGTTGTTTTTGGTCTACATTAATGACATCAGTACAACAGTACCAAGGTTCGTCTCAAACATCTTCCATGCAGATGACTTTGCAGTGTGGAGCGCAGCAGAACATAAAGAAATAGCATCCTCTAGAATCTAGGATGCTGCCAATAGAGTCAGCAGCTGGACTGAAAGAGGCAACTCAAACTGAGCTAGACCATCTCTTTCAATCAGACGGAAGAGGTCACCTCAAAATTGGAAACCTTCCAGTACCAAAGACAGACAGGCCAACTTTACTGGCAACAAATAAATTACTGGCTTCACGTGGAGGCCTCACATTGAAGCCATGGAAGCTAGAGCTGCAAAAAAAAGTCTCTGATGAAGAAACTGGTGGGGACCACATTGGCGCAAATTACAGCATCCTGGCACAAGCAAACACCTGCTCGGTCAGACCAGTTGTGCGGTACGACAACATCAAACACTGCCTGCAAAACCCAAAAAGCCAGGCTTGACAAGATGCAGAACATGATGCAGTGACATTCTTAGAGCCATCTGGAGCACCCCAATTTAGGAAATGGAGGACATTGGAGCCACTGGAATGCAGAACAGCACACACGATGAAGAGACTTACTAAACATCGACAGCATGGGAGACTACAGGAGCAGACCAAGAACCATCAGAAATGCCCAAGTCTGAACCGCCAACTGAAGGTCCTGCAAAGGGCTAACACTGACGGCCTGGAACCAAGCCCAAAGATGTGTGAACAGCTCCCTTCAGATACCTGGACATCTTGAAAGAGCCTTCAAGACAACATAAACAATATTCTAGGACTCTTTGCCAAAGGTCGCGGCACTGCACACAGCCATCTTGCTGGAGGTTGTGCACAAGCGCTACCCTCACAGCAGCTGTGATACCACACAAGATGCCATGCAGAATGAAGGAAGTGGCGTGTACATCTGTTGTGCAGACCGTACTACCTCCCTCTCCTTACCAGCTAGCGGCAGCAGCTCCAACTATCGTACAGATCTGCAGGTGCTGAACACAGCAGCAGAGCACTAGCTAGGGAAAGGCAGCAGCTTGATCCACTGATCTCACCAGGAAGCTTCAAGATAGACTGGATGCCCTGTCAACAAAATAGTGCTGCAGTGGATTCCAGTGCATTCTGGACTAGCTGGGAATGGAGACACTAAAACAACAAAGTGATTGGCAACAGCAGAATAGCGGCTGCAGCCCGTGGGCAGATGACATCAACAAGCTGAACAGGGAGAGCCAGGCCACCATCTTTCATCTACGCACTGATTACTCTCGACTGGGTCCATACAGAAAAGCAGGAACGTTTCACAAATCCAAACTGAAGCCTGAAGGTTTACACACTTTAATCAGATCACTCTGTATCAGCAATTATTTGAAGCTTCCGTGCCTAATGCATGAAGCGATACCAAAATACAAGAACGCTTAGCGAATGGCGGACTTCAGTAGAAGCGTAAACAACCAATCGGAATGTTCGGCAGAAAGACCATGCAGTCACTTTATGATCAGAGCTAAATATAGATCACTTGCAACAAGCGTCAGCATGATCGTTCGCAATGGAATAGTCACAAATTGGGGGAGAAAAAAAGAAGTAGACAAAAGTTTGCCAGCACGTTGTCATTTTTTACAAACTTTCACAGACCTTAAGGAAAAGGACTAAAATTGACAGACTTTCCAGGGCCCTGAAAAAGCCTTGTCATTTTTTAATCAACTTTCACAAATGTTCACAGACCGTAAGGACCCTGCTGGACTCACCTCGTGAGACTGGGTCATGCGGAAACAGCCCTATGCGAATTTGGCGTCGAAAATCAGTCTCCTTAGCACATTCTCCAAACATGTCCATACAGAGAAGCGGTCTGCTGGCAGTTCTGACCAGAAGACACGCCCCTGTACACCAAACTCTGAAAACATGCTGCCTAGCTCTTGACAGCTCACTTATTGGCAGCCAGAACAATATAAGATTTAAAGACGCCCATCAAAAAATTGAACGTTGCAGGTGGAAGTGGTGATCTCGTGGTCGACATGTGGAAACTAAGTATTTTGATAACATTGTTTTGGCTATTAGGAACCATGAAACTTTATTACGCATATTCATATTTACACATTTCTAGATGAAAATAAATGAAAGGAAAAGGGGAGACCTTACTAGACCCACCTTACGCTAGGTAAAATATCACCTAAAAGACCAGCCAGTTAAAAATAGTTACAATGATTGATTGTACATTGCTTAACATCCCGACAGCAACAAGGCTTTCTCAGGACGTTCCTGCACTGCTTCTGAAAAAAAACTAAACAGAATATTGAATGTATGTCGCCAGCCAGTCCAATACGTTAAATAAACCTACGCCATGGGGCCTAAATAAAGCTAAGACCATGTAGCAACACACATCCAATATCAAGAGCTACAGGCAGTGCAGACAGTTACTTACTTACGCCTGTCACCCCTACCCGGGTATAGGCCGTCGACGAGAGACCTCCAGCAACTCCTGTCCTGTGCTTCTCCTTCGATTCTACTCCAGGTGGTTCCCAGTCTCTTGATGTCTGCTTGGAGGTCTCGACGCCAGGAGTTTCTCGGCCTACCTCTTTTCCTCTTTCCCTGGGGGTTCCATGACAATGCCTGCCTAGTGATACTGGAAGCTGGCTTTCTCAGACTGTGACCGATCCATCCCCATCTTCTTCGCCCAATTTCATTCTCTGCTGTTATCTGCTCTGTTCTCTCCCAGAGTCTGACGTTGCTGATCTTCTCTGGCCAGTGGATTTTCAAAATTCTTCTAAGGCAACTGTTCATGAAGGTCTGTACTCTGTTGACTGTGGTTTTTGTCAATCTCCATGTCTCTGCTCCATATAGGAGAACTGCTTTTACATTGGAGTTGAATATCCGGACTTTGGTGTGTTGTGACAGCTCTCTGGAACTCCACACTTTTTTTCAACTGGAGAAAGGCTGCTCTGGCTTTACCGATTCGTGCTCTGACATCTGCATCAGTGCCGCCTTTTTTGTCTATGATGCTCCCGAGATAGGTGAAGGACTCCACCTCCTCCAACGGGGTGCCAGCAAGCAAGACTGGTTCTTCCCTGGTTGCGTTCAGCCTCATTGTCTTTGTTTTCTGTTTGTGAATGGTGAGGCCCACTTGGGACGAGATGTCAGCAAGCCTCGTGGTCTTGTCCTGCATTTGTTGATGAGTGTGGGACAGTAATGCCAAGTCGTCTGCAAAATCGAGGTCGTCAAGCTGTGTCCACAGTGTCCACTGTATTCCACTTCGTCTGTGCTCTGTGGTCATCTTCATGACCCAGTCTATGGCCAGTAGGAAGAGGAACGGAGACAGCAGACACCCCTGCCTGACACCAGTTCTGACCTGGAGCTCTCTGGTGAACTGCCCTTCGTGGATCACGCGACATGTCATGCCATCATAGCTACTCTTGATCAGGCGGACGAGCTTTGTGGGTACACCGTAATGTCGTAGGAGTTTCCACAGAGTCTCTCGGTCCACGCTGTCAAATGCTTTCTCATAATCCACAAAGTTGACGTACAGCGGGGAGCTCCACTCCAGAGACTGTTCCACGATGATGCGGAGAGTGGCGATCTGGTCTGTACATGATCGGTTCTTCCTGAATCCTGCTTGCTGGTCTCTCAGCTGGGGGTCAACGGAGCTCTTCATTCTCTCTAGGATGATCCTGTTGAAGACCTTTCCTGGTACTGACAGCAAGGTGATTCCTCTGTAGTTGGAACACTTGCTGAGGTTGCCTTTCTTGGGAAGCTTGATTAGGTACCCCTCCTTCCAGTCAGCTGGCATCACCTCCTCTTCCCAGATCTTTCCAAACAGTGGGTACAGCATCTCAACTGTTGTCTCTAGGTCTGCTTTCAGAGACTCCGCAGGGATGCCATCTGGCCCTGCTGCTTTGCCATTCTTCAAAAATGCCACTGCTTTTCTGATCTCTTCCCGGCTGGGTCTGTCACAGCTGATGGGTAGGTCAGTCTCTGCCGGCTGGATGTCGGGGGGGTCGGGTGGGCTAGGTCTGTTCAGTAACTCTTCAAAATACTCGGCCCATCTGTCGAGTTGGTCTGCTCTGTCTGCAATAGGCTTGCCTTCTTTGTCTTTTACTGGTCTTTCTGTATGGCCATACTTACCCGACAATCTTCTGGTAATGTCGTAGAGCTGTTTCATGTTGCCGCTGCCTGCTGCCTTTTCTGCCTCTGCTCCCAGGCTGTCTGTGTAGGCCCTCTTGTCTGCCCTGATACTCCTCTTCACCTCGCGGTTGGCTTGCGAGTATTCCCCCTGTGCCCTTACTTTGGCTGCTCTCGTTCGACTGTTGTTGACCGCTGCTTTCTTCTGCTTCCTCGCTTCTATCTTCTTCGAGGTCTGTGCCGACAGTCAGTCCTTGTGGTGGTGTTTCCTGAGCCCTACAGTGTCTTTGCAGGTTGAGTTCAGCGCCTCTCTAACTGCCTTCCACTGCTGCTCTGTGGTGACCGCCTCCTCTTCATTTACTAGCTCCTGTAGCGCTTGAAACCGGTTGGACAGCACCAGTTTGAACTCTTCTCTAACTCCAGTTTCTCTCAGGAGGCCTACATTATAGCGCTGTCTTCTTGTTGTCTCTGTGCGGCTTTTCTTTAGCTTGAGCTTCATTTTTAAGGTAAGCAGATGGTGGTCTGAGGCGACATCTGCTCCCCTCCTCACTCGAACATCTTGAAGGGATCTTCTAAATTTCATGCTAATGCAGATATGGTCTATTTGGTTCTCTGTTGTATGGTCAGGTGAGACCCAAGTTGCTTTGTGTATTCTTCTGTGTGGGAAGATGCTGCCTCCAATGACAAGTCGGTTTAGAGCACAAAAGTCTACAAACCTCTCCCAGTTCTCACTCATCTCCGAGCCTAGTCCCTGTCTCCCCATCACCTCTTCGTATCCGGTGTTGTCCTCCCCTATTTTGGCAAGTGCAGACAGTTGGGAGAGTTTTAAAAAGGCAAATACAGGTGAATGGACCAAGGGTAGACAGAAACACATGCCCCAGAGTAGAAGGGAAACCCACCCTGTGGGGCTGACCAGGGTGACCCTGGGAACTAAAAAGTAGTCAACCCCACCCAAGTCCCCCAGGGCAGACCCGGGTGGGGTCTAAAAATAGTTACAATTAAATTGATGGGTTACATTGAAATTGATGAAATGATCACAACTTTTTATGCTCAATATGCATACTTTTTATAAAAAAAACTGGCAACAACAAATATTTAAACAGGAGTATGACGTAAGCAATTTTTATGATTATTTTGCGTTACTTTGCATACTGGTAAAATGGAGGTAGGGCAGCAGAATCAGCCACTGTGGCCCCTAAATGCATCATAGCATCACAAAATCAGGTTGGGAGTAACTGTGGTACTCTATCCTAACCAATAAAACCTAACAAAGACCTATCAGTTGTATACAAAATTTCTGAGGGCACCAGAAACGAGGTATGTTTCCCAATTCGGCATTTTTAAATGGGGAAAAAGCTATCATTCACCACGAATGTACCTTAAAGGATGCCGACTTTCCTTATTTTCTTGCACTTTATGCTCACATTATTGAAACTTAATAGGTAAAGAGAGGTCAAAATGAAATTGAATAACTTTAGTAATTTTTTCTAATTAATTTTGTGTATTTTTACAACTTGGGGGTAGGGATACAAAATCAACCACTGTGGCACTCACAGTGATCACAGCATCACCTAGTCAAGTTTATAATAATTGTGACATCCTGTTTTAATGATGTAAGCCTGAAAATGGACTGCCAGCGCTATAGAAAATGTCTGAAGGCATCTGACACATTATTTTTGTCTTTTTTTGCGATTTCGCGGAAATGGTCGTTTACTGGGTGCACAAATACCTTCAATGTGACCCAGAGATTCAATATTTTTTCATTCTGTTTTTTGCAGAGGCTGCAGAACGTGTGCCTTAACATAATATTGCCTGATTTGGGCTTCTGGAATGAATTCTGATTTATTTAGAGGAAAATGTTTCTCAACCTCATTTTAGCACCTGCGAAGAGCGTGAATGGGGGTACCCTTGCGCCATCGGCTATATCTCTGGTGTGTTCCTAAGGATTTTCGGGGAACATGGCTTAAACAGCTCAGGACATACTAAGGAACACTTTGAAACCCATCTTATTGAGTACTGGGGGGGGTGCACGGTAGACCTTCCTAGCTTGTGGACTAAATGGCTTTAGTTCAAGGGTGGTGCCAGAATAGCTTGGCGCCTAGAGGCGCCAAGCTATTCTGGCACTACCCTTGAACTATTTTAGTCACACTTATTTCACACACGGGTGTATTCCGAATGATAAGGGGTAATCTCTTTACTGCCAGTGGACGCAGATTTTGTTTCTGAAATCTTTGTTAACGCATTACATCATGAGGCTGATTTTCTCAGATTTGCTTATTGTCCAATGAAGGCTTCATTACAGATTACTAGATGCATGTACATCCACCATTTTAGTTCAAGAGTGGTCCCAGAAAAGCTTGTCGCTTCAAGCGCCAAGCTATTCTGGCACCACTCTTGAACTATCAGTCAAACTCCAAGCAGTAGTGTCAAGATAAAAATGGTTAATTCAAAGCCAAAGAGCCCCAGCTATTCAAGGGAAATGGATACAAAGTGGTGTCAGCCAGAGGCATAGATCCTCATGAGCCCCCGCATTGCAGGGGCTCATGAGGATGTATGCCTCTTGCAGTTGGATCGTGTTCGCTTTTTTCTTGGCATTGACAGGGTTACGTATTGGGAAGCTCAACCATATGGTGTAGTGTGTTTTATAAAAAAAAAATCCTTTCATCAACAGACCAACCTCCGCCTGCAGCGAGCCCCCAGCAATGACGTTCAGCACCTGCAAGAGGAGCTCATCGCAGTCAAACTACGCGAGGCCGAGGCCAACCTCTCTCTCAAGGAGCTGCGGCAGAAAGTCAAAGAGATCGAGACATACTGGGAGGTGCGATTGAACTTAGTTTGTAACCCTCTTGTGTATGAACTAAAATTTAATCCCAAGGTGGCTGCGTGCGCTGGTACTGTGAACAGTACTGGTGTCTGTCTGCACAAGGGGTTTAACTCTTTCCAGACGAGCTTCATCCGGATTTGCGGCTTTATGCCGCAAATCCAGATGCGGCACATCTCGAAAGAGTTAGTCATGTATGGCGGACCATCATCCAGCGCTAGACCACTTAGGCACTGCTGTCTATTCCCCACTCTTCCCTGCCCCCCCCCCCCACCCCCCCCCCACCCTGATCCACCCCTGCTATCAGTGTGCTGCAGTCATTGCCAGTATATGTAGTGATGGTAGGTGGTAATGAGATTTGATCATTTTTTGGCTCACGTGCAAAGCAAAAGTGAGTATGTTTTGGGCCAGTGGTCATCCGTCCGTCCTCCGTCGTCCCTGGTAAACTTTAACGTTGACATTTTCTCGGAGACTATTCAAGCCACATTCTTCAAACTTGGCCCAAGGATACTTTGTGGTAAGACTTTTCTAAACACACAGGGGATCAGAAAATAGCTATATTTTGACATAATTTATTTGTTCTCAAATACTATTCACAATTTAAAACCCAATTTTACTAATTTGGTTGATCCATCGGAAAGGTCAAGGGTCACAGGAGCTCAGGAAATAGGTGAAAAAATAGCCATATTTTGACAAAAGATGTTTTTTTCTCAAATACTATTCACAACTTCAAACTCAAACTTGGTACAGAGATACCTGATGGTAATACCTATCTATGCATACTAATTTGGATGACCCCTCAGAAAGGTCAAGGATCACAAGGGCTCAGGAAATAAGTCTGAAATAGCCATATTTTGACAAAATATGTTTTTTCGCAAATACTATTCACAACTTTAAACCCAAACTTGCTACATAGATATCTGATGGGAAGACCTTTCTATGCACACTAATTTGGTTGATCCCTCGGAAAGGTCAAGGGTCACGAGAGCTCAGGAAATAGGTCTAAAATAGCCATATTTTGACAAAAGATTTTTTTCTCAAATACTATTCACAATTTAAAACCCAAATTTGGTACAGAGATACCTGATGGTAAGACCTATCTATGCATACTAATTTGGATGACCCTTGCAAAGGTCAAGGGTCACAAGAGGCTGGCAAATGTGTGTAAAATGCTGATTTTTTTATAAAATTGTAGGTATTCCCAAATTTTTGCAAATTTTTCAACCAAATTTGGTACAAAGATAGCTGATAATACCTTCCTATGCATACTAATTTAGTCAACTCATCACAAAGGTGGTCACTGAGGGGTTGACAGATGTGTGAAAAATGCTTACATTTTCAGAAAACATGGATTTTGCTGCTGCAGAAGCCAGCCCTTGTCACAAAGGTCACACATGTAAATCGGTCATACATGTGAGCCATAATGGCTTTGCCTTTCTTGTCTTTAACTCATTCGCCGCCAGGCGCATCCGAATGCGGCTGGCCACGAATGAGTAAACCCTTTGGCTGTCCGTAGGCTTTTTTGTCACAATGATTCCTGCAGGAATCACTGCGACAGAAGGTGCTACCAATTGCGAAAGGGTAAAAGAGTTGGGATTCAGGTTTAGATGCACAACTGAAAACTGGCAGGCAAACACAAATTCACATCCAAAATACAGCAAAAATAACTAATCTCTTTTTTCTCCCTAAATTAAATAGCAAAAATATAAATTTAATGCCTCTTGCTGACGGCTGGTTGTGAATTAACCCATATCATACTGAGGCTAAAAGCTTCAAATTTGTACACTGCCACATGCAAGCTACATTATAGTACTTACAGATAAGGCCAATGGCTTTAGTTCAAGGGTGGTGCCAGAATAGCTTGGCGCCTAGAGGCGCCAAGCTATTCTGGCACTACCCTTGAACTATTTTAGTCAAACTTATTTCACACACTGGTGTATTCCGAATGATAAGGGTTAACTAAGATTTCAGAAAGACAGTCTGTGTCCACTGGCAGCAAAGGGATTATTTTGTGAGAGAGAAAGGATTTAGTTTCGGATTTCAAAGAGATGTGAATATTTCATGTCACCAGGCTCATATGGAGCGCATGGCCACGACATCCTCCCCAAAAGAGAAGAACTCTAAAGCAGAGATCCGACACCTTCAGGAAGAAGTGATGACGGTCAAGCTGCGAGAGGCAAGAGCCGTGGCCGACCTCAAGGACACCAAACAGAAAGTCATGGAGCTTGAAACGCAGGTCGGCGCAAATATTGTTCAGAACTTTTTTCACTTGGTGAAGTAAACCAGCCAAGGATTGACAGGGTTTCCACGTTTCACCCTTTGGCTGTCGGGAATGCTTTTTGTCGCAATGATTCTTGCAGGAGTGATGACAAGAGCGCTCCCAAGAGCCAAACGGGGAATAGAACTACTGGTACTTTTCAGCAAGAAATCAGTGTGCATGTCTTTCGCTTTCCTAGGTGAAATATTCACCCGTTTAGCCCCAACGCTCAACAGCAGGCGACGGATTGACCATGATAATTCAAGGGTAATGCCAGATTAGCTTGGCGCCTTCAGGCGCCAAGCTAATCTGATGCTACCCTTGAATTATCATGGTCAATCCATCCCCAGCAACTTGTACATTATCATTAGGTAACACCTCCAAAATTTGGGAAATGCAAGGGTGGGGTTAAATGGGTTAACATTCTAAGCCGCATTACAAACTCAGCTCACAACTTGTACATGTATATGATATAGGGATGTATGTGATCATCTTGTTATTTACCTGCATATTTTTCTGTGGGCTGGCAAATTGGTTGCCTGATAACTTGGTTGCCTGATGAGGGGGCAGGGGATCTGTTTGTCCAGTGCTGAGTAATTCCCCTTGGTTTGTGTACTAGTCAACATCATTACTTTGTCATTTCTGCCAAAAGTTTTTGATTCTTCCAGATATGAGGACTGGTGTAATAATAATAAATAATAATAATAAAGAACATTTTTATCGCGCTGAATCTCTAGGAGCAGTGGGCTCTAAGCGCGTTACAAAAAAAAGTATGTATGCAGAATCTCACTACCTTTAAAAAATTTTAATCTACGCACACGCATACAACTGAAACACACATAACAAAACCATTCACAATCACAAGTTAAACTCATTTTGATGATGCTGATGTGCCACCACGATGGTGCTACATGGTCAACAAAGGGAAGACCTAAGATCAAGGCCACCACGATGGTGCCAAACGGTCAGCAAAAGGAGGACCTAAGATCAAAGCCACCGTGCTACAAAGTCAACAGAAGGAAGACCCAAGATCAGCACCACCGTGATGGCACTACATGGTCAACAAATGGATGACCTGTGATCGTCCAAGCCACCAAATGGTCAATAATCTAATGATGTAAAGATCAAAGCCACCAAGATGGTGCTACACGGTCAGCATGGTCAACAAAAAAAGACCGCGGTAATCAATGCCACCATGATATGCAGACCAGACCATTATCACACACTCGCACTCACACATGCACACATATTTACAGAGTGTCCAGTGGATGACCATCTGATTTTTGTGTGTGTATTTCTCCCAGAACCAGATTTGTCAGAATCAAATCAGACGGATGGACGAAGACAACAAGGGATTAAAACAGAAACTTGAAGAGGCAGCTGAGCGCGAACGCGACCTCAAGAACAACTTGAAAGATTTGGGTCGCAAGGTCGATGACACAGAGTCCAAGGTTGGTGCCCGAATTGAAGACATTGATTGTGTAAAAAGATAATATACTGATGAGCAAAAGAAATGTGACATTTTTGGAATCATCGGAAACATTTTAGTGTTTCCAATAATTCTAAAAATGTTGCATTTCTTTTACTGGTCAGTATAGTTAGGAATATGCTAAAAGTGTGGGTACATTATGTAATGGTAACATGACTGGAACTGCAGTGGAACTTGTTTTGTTTTAATCAGCCACTTATGTTGCAAGCAAAACATGGAATCATTCGGAATACACCAGTGTGTGAAATAAGTTTGACTAAAATAGTTGAAGGGTAGTGCCAGAATAGCTTGGCGCCTCTAGGCACCACCCTTGAACTAAAACCATTGGTCAACATCCTTATCTGTAAGTACTATAATGTAGCTTGCATATGGCAGTGTACAAATTTGAAGCTTTTAGCGCTGGTATGAAATGGGTTAAAAGGCAGGTGCTTTCTCAAGAGAAGCCTTGAAGGGCAAAAAGTGTCACCTGTCATTAAAGACCATCATTTAGGTGGCCATAAGGATGGTCGCTCAAAACAGGTACTGCTGTATGTAAATCAGCTTTGAAGCTTAGGCCTGTGGGGACTATGGGTGTTCATGTTTTAGTGAAGTAGTTTTTCTTGTTAGAGTAATGGATTACGACGTTAGCAGCGCTTTTAGCAGGGAAGTGATAGCCTTGCTCTTTGCAACCTTAGTTCTTTCGCTGTAGCCTGTTAGCCTTTCGGCTTTCGGCAGCGCTTCTTGTTGCGATGATTCCTGCAGGAATCATTGAGGCAAAAGGCACTGCTGAGAACCAAAGGGTTACCTCGCTCTTCATCCGAAACATGATGTTTTTACTTTACATTACAGACTTTTGTCCAACAACACAAAGCTTATTCTGACCCAGGGTCTGTCTGCTGTCCACCATGCTGAAAATTTCATAAACAAGAAAATGCTAGCGTTGCATATATGTCCAATATGTATTTTGTTCTGAGATTTTAGACTGTAAGGATTTATCCACTAAATCCCAGACTCACAGAATGACCCTCAGTTTTGACAATTTCATCACCCGTGAAAGTGTAAGTTTGTGCCAATGTTTAACTCAAGTCCGTCCCTTGTCATAATTTGAATTGTAAATCCCCTCTGTTACCGCTGCCTGGGCTGCTGTATAAACAAGATGACTGGTAATTTATAATTATTTTAATCCTTTGGCTGTCCAATAGTGCTTTTAATTGAGATGATTCCTGCAGGAGTCGCCTCAATAAGAAGCGATATGGACATCCGGAGGGTAATCCCTGTCCCTTATGCATGCAGCAAGTGGTAGGTTAACCCTTTGGCTGTGGGAAGCAGATTTTGTCGCGATGATACCTGCCAGAACCATCACGACCAAAACCGCTACCGACAGCTGAAGGGTAAACAGTACTAGTTGCTAGATTTAAAAAAAGGGTTGATTGATGGCCAAATCCTTAATCTCCGACAGTTATCTTTTTTTTTTTTTCCTTGTGTTGTAACTTTTAGTTGCCAGTTGCAGTCGCTTTCCTGTAACCCCATTTCATGTAATCCCATTTCCATATAGGCTTTGTTCGCTAAGCGCTTTTGTGTTGGTGTTTTGTCTGTAGCGAAAAGAGGAAGCCATGATGGCCAGGATCAAAGATGCGGAAAATGTGCAATTAATCGCCGAGTTGCGTCAAAAAATATCAGAAATTGACATCCAGGTGAGAATCTGCACGCTTAAATCAAAAGGTGGTAGTTGCCTCTTGGGGCCTGTGAGGTTTGTGCTTTGTAGTTTCTGCATTCAGTTTTCCAATTCATGGCACATTGTTGATCTGCTTTGTGACGTTTAACACCTTCACTGCTGAGGGAAAGTGATGATTTCACTGAGAGAGACATAGATCCTCATGAGGCCCCGCAGTTGCAGGGGCTCATGGGACCTGTGCTTCGTGTTGAAACGTCTGTGTGGCTGGATCTCTTTGGGCTGTGATTTATTTCTTGAAAACACGATCTGTCCACTGGAGGTGAAGGGGTTAAAGCATTCTAGACGTACTGTTTTGTTGATATGCAGCTGTTAACCCTTTTCATTTGGAATACACCAGTGTGTGAAATAAGTTTGATGGAAATAGTTCAAGGGTAGTGCCAGAATAGCTTGGCGCCTATATATAGCTTGGCGCCTCTAGGCGCCAAGCTATTCTGGCACCACCCTTGAACTAAAGCCATTGGTCTATATCCTTATCTGTCAGTACTATAATGTAGCATGCATATGGCAGCGTACAAATTTGAAGCTTTTAGCCTCAGTATGATATGGGTTAATGGTTGAAACATGCTGCCTGCATGTGTATGTGCAGCCTCTCTCAAGCCTCTTGTGTGCAGCCTACTACTGCGCAAAATGTAGCAAACAGTGGACAGTTGTTGTTTGGATACGCCCCCCAGTGAAGTTAGAGTTCAAGCCATGCAGTATATATGCGTGATGTCTTGAACGCCAGCCTCATTTGCTGGCTCCCCAAATGCAGCATTTCTCAAACGACCTCATGCGCTCATTTTGGGAGATGGATTGACCATAGTAGCTCAAGGCACCATGCTAAGTAGGCACTACCTTTGCTCCATGAGCTATCATGGTCAGTTTGCTCCCCCAACAGGCACTGGACTGGAAGGAGGTAATATTTTTAGGTTTGGGTGATCACATGTTTATTGTGTTTCCTTTTTTTTTTTGGAAGCATCTATAGTTGCTTTTTAGTTTTATAAGTTTTTTGTTTAAACCCTTCAATACCAGTGTATGCAGATTGTCCTTTTGAGATCTTTGTTAATTTTACCCCAGAGAGCCCTAACCATTCAAAGAGCATAGAAACAGAGTGGTGTCAGCAAGAGGCATAGATCCTCATCAGCCCCCACAACTGCAGGGGCTCTTCATGAGCATCTATGTCTCTTGTAGTTGGATCACTTTTTCTCAGCAGTAAAGTAGTTAACTGTTGTATTTGAATGAAGTGTGTGTATGCATGTGTGCATATGTGTGTGTGTGTGTGTGTGATGTGTGTACATGCACGTGCACTTGAATGAGAGAGAGGGAGTGCTTTCAGATATTTTTTGATGGTGTGAAACATTTTCCCTGCTTTGTTTGTTGTGATAAAACTAGTTTATTAATTTATTTATACATAGTTATTGAACCATTTGACTGTCAGTGGCAGTTTTTGTTGATGTGATTCCTGCAGGAATCACCTTGACAAAAACTGCTGCTGAAAGCCAAAGGGTTAATAATTATGTGCCTTTTTGTGCTTTGCTTGGTTGGTCATATGTTTTTCACATCCACATAGGTTACCTTTGCTCTAAATCTTTAAATGAAATCGTACGCCGCTACATATATTTAGAAGTATTAGTGCAATTAGTGACCCTGAAGAATGTATTTATTTCTTTAAAAAATTATGCTATACATTATGTCTTTTGTACAAAGACTATCCGTACATATGCACTATAAGATGACCCTTGTCGCCTGCTCAGCGTTCAGCCCTAATAACTAACCATCAGTACATGTATACTGACGAGCAAAAGAAATGCGACATTTTTGGATCATTGGAAACACGAAAGTGTTTCCGATGATTCCAGAAATGTTGCATTTCTCTCGCTCGTCGGTGTACGCAGTTCACCGTCACCAAGCTTGCCAGTTAAGCGACAGAGTGAGAGGGTGTGTTGCTAAACTCAGTGTACCTAGCGTGTTTGTGGACAGAGAGAGGAGCTGCTGGCTGCAGGACAGCTGCACAACAAAGATGACAAGGATGACCTTGAGGACCAGCTCTACGACCTTCGTGATGAGGTGAGTGCCGTTATTTTTTAGGTACAGCTTGTACGTGAGGCCTCGTGGCTACAGACATTTGTGGCTGCTTTCCGTCTGCCTAGTGCCCGTTCTGTACTGTTGGTGGGAGTTTGGCACATGGCAGTTAAGAGTGGATGTTTTAACCCTTTGGCTGTCGGTTGCGGGTTTTGGCGCGATGATTCCTGCAGGAATCATCGCGACTAAAACTGCTACCGACAGCCAAAGGATTAATGTTTCATTTGCAGTTTCATTTTTCCCCGTGCAGGCAATGCACCGTAAGATGGTGGCTTCCTAGTTCAGTGCCAGCACTATCCTTGAATTATCATGGCCACCCCATTTTCCCTTTTGTGCCTTAACCCATTCAGCCCTGACGCACTACAGCAGGAGATGGGTCGACCATGATAATTCAAGGGTAGTGCCACATTAGCGTGGCGCCGAATCTGGCACTGCCCTTGAATTATCATGGTCGATCCATCTCCTGCAACTCATGCATAGTCGTTAGATGACGCCTCCAAAATTTGGGAAATACGGCCGTTGGGCTGAATGAGTTAATGCATTTCCCAAGGAAACACCATGCTTGCCTTTGACACGGCACAGTGGGCTTTGAATTGAAGCTTTGGCCTTTAGTATAGACTCAAGTAGTGTTTCCCTGGAAGATGATATGTATGTGACACAGTTTATAGCAAGATGTAACCGATTTAACCCCCATTGGCCACATGTCTCGACATGTCACCTCCCCCACCCGGGTGTGCCCTGGGGGACTTGGGTGGGGTTAATTACTTTTTAGTTCCCAGGGTCACCCTGGTCAGCCCCACAGGGTGGGTTTTCCCTTCTATTCTGGGACATGTTTTTCTGTCTACCCTTGGTCCATTTACCTGTATTTTCCTTTTTTAAACTCTCTCTACTGTCTGCGCTTTCTGTAGCTCTTGATATTGGATGTTTGTTGCTAAATGGTCTTAGGTTTATTTAGCGTATTAGACCGGCTGGCGACATACATTCAATATTCTGTTTAGTTGTTTTTTTCACAAGCAGTGCAGGCACGTCCAGAGAAAATAATGACATGATAATTCAAGGGTAGTCCCAGATTCGTTTGGCGCCATTACCAATTCCCTTGAATTATCACGGTCGACCCATCTCCTTCTGTAGTGTGTCAGGGATAAATGGGTTAACCTATTCAAGGCATCCTGTATCAATAGCTGTGCAAGTGTCATATAGCGTTGCCACCACAGGTGTTGATACGTGGCATCAGGAATGACTTAACATTTTCTGTGTTGGTAGCGGTTTTGGTTGTGATGATGCCTACAGGAATCATCATGACTAAAACTGCAACCGACATGCAGAGGGTCAAAGAGGATTGTCATTTTCATGTTTTACCTCTCCCCAGATGATACAGCTTAAGATAGCTGCGTCCCCACGTCCGAGTGCCGGAAATGTCATGACCGCCAGCTTTCTCACGCAGCATGACTCCGACGAGGAATGGGACACTGAGGTGCGAGACTCGGAAAATCTGGACCAGACTCTCTCGGACATCATTGAGGGAAAGTCGCCGCTCACCACCCCCGCAAAACCCTACCCACGATTCAACTCTTTGGAGGGTAGCGTTAGTGAAAGTGGTGCGGTGTCTGAAGACATTTTGTCAGAGATTTCACAACAGAGTGAGAGCACTGTAGGTGTTTCATCAGATAGTGTTGGACAGAAAGAGAGCGACGCTAGTAATTTGACTGATGTTGTTCACCAGAACGGTAGCCATAGCACAGACCTTTCACAAGGAGGAGAACAGCTGAATAGTTTAAGTACTGCACCAGCAAACAGTGGGAGTGTTGGTTCTAGTCAGGGTAACGCAGACTGTGCCTCCACCATGGCATCCACAGATAGGGAAAAGAGTGTTTTCAGGGGAGAGAGTAATGGTGATAGAGACGCTGATCCCTGTGCCCCTGTGTTAGGGGGGAGTGAGGATGTGCAAGCAAGCAACCGCTGTGATGAAAACTCCAACGAACATTCGTCTGTCTCAAAGGTGACCACCAATGGAGACTGCGCTGTGACAACAACGGTCACCACACACCCAGGTGAGTCAAACAGTGGTGGTGGTGGCAGTAATGATGGTGATGAATTGGACTACCTTCTCAAAGAAACGACAGTGTAATGTCTCTTTAACTCATTCAGCCCGCGCACATATTTCACAAATTTTGGAGGCATCATCTAATGACTATGCACCTGTTGCAGGAGATGGATCGACCATGATAATTCAAGGGTTGTGCGAAATAAGCTTGGCGCCGACATGCGCCAAGCTAATCTGGCATTACCCTTGAATTATCATGGTCGACCCATCTCCTGCTGTAGTGCGTCAGGGCTGAATGGGTTAAGAGATATTCAGGTCTACCCCCAGTTGCAAAACGTCTTTGGGCCCACGACAGCCGCATTGGACCTGCGCACGGTCGTATGCGGGCCCACTGCAGCCATCGTGGGCCCGAGGATCTTTGTTTACTGGGGACCCAGGAGGTGCTACAGAAAAACATTTGGCACTTGTGCAAATCCTCTCTGTGAAGGCAAAAGACAGTATGTCAATTATTTTGTGAAAAGCGTGATTTTCATTGCACTTCATAAAAATCGCGCGTTTTACAAAGTCCATTTATGAAAAGCGAGATTTTCACTGTACTGCAATAAAAACCGCGCTTTTCACAAACATGGACTTCCTGTCTTTTCCTGTCACAAGGCAGATACGTTTCTTGTCCTGGTCTGCTCCCAGCACAAGTAGCTTGGTTTGGTATTATGAGTTTTGGCAGTAGTCTGTAAATTAGATGAAAAGAATTTTTTTTGTTTTGTTTTGTTTTGTTTTTTTGTTCTTTGGCTTGCTTGCACTACGAATCTGGGGCCATTTGCATGAGGGAGTCTAGTCCTGCGCCAGCCACTAAGCAAGGTGCTTCGCTATAGCAGAGCACCTTGCTTAGTGGCTGGCGCAGGACTAAGGTCACTAAGGCAGCTGACCCAGTTTCTGTGAAAGTTATCAGCTCAGTTCCTTCAAGATAGGATCTGTGCACTCAGAAAAGGTCTTGTCCTTTTGATATCATATTTCGATATCTGTAAAACGTATAGTAGAAACTGTGAAAAAGACTGTGCTCCCAGTATAACTGGACAGCATTGTCAGAGAAATGACTGCGTGTGAGAAGTTTATGGTTCTTGGTGTGCTAAAATGTTAAGAAAGGCACTAGTCACCTTTCTTAGGTGGCTCATTTTCCTGTAGGAGGATGGGTCTGTAGATTTCTCAAAAAAAATGTCTGATTTATGCTGGTAAGCAGTCTTAATGGGTGTTTCCATATAATGACGTGACACCGACACGAAATGTATTGTATCCACAACATGAGTCAAGATTATAGAAATCAAGAAGGAGCGTTTCTGAATGCATGCCATGACAGCGGCGCGATTGTGGTGCGACAAAATTTTATTGCCCCATGGAGTGATTCAAAGGCAATTTTGGAGCGTGGTTTTCAGCTACAACAAATCGCAACAACTTTTGCGATGCCGCCTGTCACGTCACTATAAATAAACTCAATGCTATTTTCTGCCTACTTATTTTTCATTATTTCCGACTTACTGTCCCCGCGACCTACAGGGGTATGGGGGACAGCTTCTGCCTACTGCTCAGCTTCTTTGTTTATGTGTTGCTTACCACGCCATGTCACATAGCCAAATGGAAACACAGCCTTGGTGGGTTTTTTACACTAGCAGCTCACTGGTGAACAGTTCAAGAAAGTTTTTGTCCACACAGTATTAACATATCACCCGAAACCATCGATGCCAAAGATTACGACTATAAATGTGGTCTGTGGGCTTGGATGTTATGACCTAGAGCCATAACATCTAAACTCACAGACCATGACATCAAATGTAATAACTTAACCCTTTGGCTGTCGGTAGCGCTTTTTGTGGTAAAAGAGCAAGACCGGTCCCACCCAGGTATGCATCCGGTCACTCTGGTCCCGACGCCTCAAAAAATCCGAGCAGAAGAAAGTGAAGCACTTGGGGGCGTTTCGATCGGTATTCGTAGTTAGTAACTACAGGCTCCGATTTACTCATCAGGGAACCGGCCTACAATTCTCAGTCCATTTCTTGGTGTCTTCCTCCCAGTGTGTCGCATTTAAATCCTTACATAAGGACATGTTATCCGTGTAGTCCATGCATGTAACTGTAGTCCTGACGCGGCATTATTGATGTCCAGTATGGTCGCTTTCAAACCCTTCCTGACGCGGTGTTATAGATGTCTAGTATGAACGCTTTCAAATCCTTGCAGTATTCCTGATGCGGTGTTATTGATTGCTTCAAATCCTTGCAGGGTCCAGTCTTGTGTCGGGATCCGATTCAGTGTATCGCTGCGTCTTCTGTTCCCTAGGCGCTTGTGCCTGTCCGTTCCAAGGTCATTTCCTGCTGCTCAGCGGGGCTTAGCCGCGATAAGACACAATGAACCGTTGGGCGGAGTTTGCGTGTATCGACGTGGGAGTCATATTCTTTGTTTATTAATCCGTCCGTATTGACGGATCAATCCCAGACTGAGTATCGTTGTTGTTGTTGTTGATCCTCCGTGTTTTCGTGTTTGTAGACGATGCCGGTTGTTTGTGTGGCTGTGTTGCCTTCCATACGACAGACTAGTGTTTCTAGTATTGTCCTCTGTGTAGGTGGTACGCAGTGTTGCCGTGGTGCATATCTCACAGCTGATGATTTAAAATCAGCTTATTGTTGTAGCTGTCGTTTCGTTGATTGCTGTTGTTGCCGTTGGCTTGTTGGGTCGCCTGAATTGTATACCGTTTTGGTGGTAGGTGCCGGGTTTTGTCGTTGTAGAAGGGTGGTAAAAGAGCAAGACCGGTCCCACCCAGGTATGCATCCGGTCACTCTGGTCCCTTGGTGGTAAAAGAGCAAGACCGGTCCCACCCAGGTATGCATCCGGTCACTCTGGTCCCTTGTGGTAAAAGACCAGAGTGACCGGATGCATACCTGGGTGGGACCGGTCTTGCTCTTTTACCACCAAGGGACCAGAGTGACCGGATGCATACCTGGGTGGGACCGGTCTTGCTCTTTTACCAAAGGGACCAGAGTGACCGGATGCATACCTGGGTGGGACCGGTCTTGCTCTTTTACCACTTCCTGCCGGAATCATCGCGACAAAAAGCGCTACTGACAGCCAAAGGGTTAAACTTTACTATTGGATCTTCCATTTTTCTTATTTTCATCATACTCAACTGATGAGCTGTTACTAGCTGCTCTCTTTTTGTGTGCACGAGCTGATCTGTAATTCTGTACCTTAAGCTGGGGTTGTCAGGTTCAGTGTCACAGAGCAGCGCACATGAATTTATGGATTTTTTCCCTCAGTGCCATTTGCTCATTTCCGAAGTTTATTCTTTGTGTGTTTTACACACTGCCATTTTATCTCATTTCTCTGCTCATGCAAGGAACCTGACCCTTCGGTTGTCAGCAGTTTTTTTTTTCCTGCGATGATTCCTGCAGGGATCATCGCAACAAAATGCGCTACCAGCAGCCACAAGGTTAACTACAGTGCTCTGCTTTGTTGTATGATGGTTTATATTTTGAAATACTACGAATACAAGGTAATTGGTGTAACTCGTATCTATTTATGCACCAGATCGCCTCCTTGTTCGCATCCTTGTTTTATAAGTCTCCTCAATTCCTCAACCACGTTTATGAGCAGATGATGATCAAAATTAGTTTGTTGCTCAGCGATAAAGCATTTGAACTGCATAAGGCAAAACATGTACAGTACATGCTTGTTGGTATGTCTGTTAACCCTATCTCTGTCAGGAGCACTTTTTGTGTTGATTCATCGTGACAAAAACTGCTGCTGACAGGCAAAGGGTTAACTCATTCGCAGCCAGCCGCATCCGGATGCGCGGCATAAGCTGCGCATCCGGATGCGGCTTGCTGCGCATCCGGATGCGGCTTGCCGTGAATGAGTTAACCAATGCAGGTCTGCATTGTATGTATATTTATATGTATACCGGTATGTACTATAGTGTCACCGTTTTCATTTTATCTGTCTAGTTGTGTGTGTTTGAGTTTTTTCTGCTTTAGGTTTGTTTGTGTGTTTTTTTGTTTTTTTTTTATTGTTTCCCCCCCCCCCCCCCCACCCCTCTGTTGTCAGTGCATGTGCAGGTTTTACCCCATTTGACCCCACAGGCACATTTCCCAACCAGTTGCAGGAGATGTATCGGCCATGATAATTCAAGGGTAGTGCCAGATTAGCTTGGTGCCATAAGGCACTACCCTTGAGTTATCATAGTCGGTCTGTCTCCTGCTGTAGGGTGCTGGGGTTAAATGGGTTTATTGCAACACTTGATAGTGTTGTTCGTACAGATGCATACATGTCCAGACAGCTTCAGTTTAGCATGGTAGCAGAAAGCCATGAAGTAAGACCGCTTTATTTGTAATCCAGACCAAAAAGGTGTCTGCCATTTGCTTCACTCATTTAACCCCAACGCCCTACAGTAGGAGACGGATCGACCATGATAATTTAAAGGGTAGTGCCAGATTAGCTTGGCGCCTGGTGGTGCCAGCTAATCTGGCACTACCCTTTAAATTATCATGGTCGATCCATCTCCTGCAGCTAGTACATAGTTGTTCGATGACAATTCGTAAATTTGTAAAATGCGGCTAAATGGGGTTAAATTGCAAATTAAATACCAACAAAGGAAGAAACACGCTTAGAAAGGATGTGTATAGCGCAGTTAGTGTTGTACTCATCCCTTTCTAAGGGTGTTTCTTTCATGGTTGGGTATTTCTGTAAATAATACAAAGGCTGGCCTGACATACATAATCAGTCAACAAGACATAATTGTTCATTTTTTTCATTCACTTTTGTTTTCGTTTCATTGCATTTTGCAGTTTCCCTAATTTCTTCTTTTCTTTTGTTTTCTGTGCTTTCAGAGAATTGAACAGCATGCTGCATGTTTGTAAGAACCACTAAGTACATCTCACGACTTTCCTGGCTGCCGTGAAGTTGCAAGGACCTCCACATTAATTGCAAACACCCACACTTCTAGTGACTGCCTCATCTTGGAGATCATGCCAGAAAGAGGCACAGAGAATCATGAGCCCCTGCAACTGCACGGGCTCATGTGGCTCTATGTCTTTTGCTGGTGGACTGGACTATCTGATATGCGCCTGCTCCTGCTTGCTTGGTGTTTTTGTGCATGCACATGTCTGTTCCCCAATGACCATCAGGATGCACTGGTTGTCTCCCTCGATCGCTTTACTGTTCAGTGCAGCGATCGAGGGAGACAACCAGTGTGCCATTAGGACTGAGATGGCTTGCCTCGTAGTGCCGCGCAACTCGCCGACCAGATGTACCAAGTTTGAACTTCGGGTTTTGCCGCCCTGTCTGTGGTACGTGTTATGGACATGGAGGAAAACGGCCGCCAAACCACACTCGGCCACCACATTGAATGACTGCCAGCATGTGTGTGTGTGTTTGTATTTCGCTGTCTCTGTTTCAATCCCATGCCAACGAATGGTTGGGCTGTGTGAGAGAGGACCGACCCTTAACGATCGAGGCATGGCCATTTTTGTTTTGTTGCATCTATCACTTGCAGTTGTCTCTGGAAAGGAACACATTGGACATGGTCACGAGAAAGTTTTTTTAAATATTTTTTATTGGTGCAATGACTTGCAACTCGTAGGTTGCCCCTTTTTCTCATTTTGACTGTGATGCAGAGATTTTGATGTCATGTTTATAAACTCAACGGTTACTGGCCAGTGGCAGTACGTGTGCTTGCTTGTTAGCATGTAGGTGTGCGTTGCATGTGGCAGGGGTGAACATTGGCCGACGGAATGGTGGAAGTCTGCACATTAACCCCTTCACTGGCTGGGAAAAGCGAACACAACCCTGACCGCAAGAGACCTAGATCCTCGTGAGCCCCCGCAAATGCGGGGGCTCATGAGGATCTAGGTCTCTTGCGGTCAGGGTTGTGTTCTTGTTCCTCTTGCAGGAAACACTTTGTATTCATGTCCTTTGACGTTTGCTGCTGATCTTGGGCTTTGAAGTTACAATGATTTCAAACACATGGTCTGCTTCCACTGGCAGTGAAGGGGTTAAACGTGTTGGGTACAAACATTTCCACATAGCCTTATATCAAAAGCTTTCTTACATTTCTAACACTGACAGGTAGGAATGTAACGTCCTCACTAAAAGAGAGGCCACACACATGCTTGGAGAATTTCTTTTCGATTAACCGCCTCCTCTGCTGAGAGAAACTGAACACGATCCAAGTGCAAGAGACAAAGATCCTCATGAACCCCTGCAACTGTGGGGGCTCATGAGGATCTATGCCTCTTGTTGACGCCACTTTGTAACCATGTTCTTTAGACGACTGGGGCACGTTGGCATTGAATGAACAAAGATCTCAGAAGCGAAACTTGCGACCACTGGCAGAGATGGACAAGACCCTGGCCCGCTTTTTTTATATTTTCACATTGGCCAACTTTCACCCTTGATGTCAGAATTTTGCTCGCAGGATAAAACTGAATTGTAACCAAACCACATTGCGTCTTTCAAGCAGACCTCAGAAAGAGTGTAACTTTATGTGTTTCATAATAAATAATATTGTACAAATGTACGCTGTAAAATAAGACATAAAATAGTGGTAGGTGGGTTGGGGTGGTATCAGATATTCAGAGTACAATGGCTTTACATTGCACATTTTCAACAAAGCCTGTTGCCTGTGTTATATTCGTGCATGCACGCATATGCATAAACATGAATATATTCTGTGGGTCTATGCACATTCCTGCACGCAACGCATACACACATGAACATGAGGTATGTATTTTATGTGCACACACGCGAACGTGTGTACTCATGCGCACACACTGATGCAAACACACCGTCAACAGTTTTGATTTTCTTGAGTGTAAAACACCAGTTTTCTTGCAATGCATGTTTTCAAACTTCCATGGTTGCTGTGCCAAGTTTCGGAGGTACAGTTAGATATATATGTTAGATATATATGTGCTGGGCTGTGATTTTGGATCTTGTGGCCTGCAGCCACATAGCTTGACCCCTTCACTGGCGAGAAAAAGTGAACACTATCCAAGTGCAAGAGACATAGATCCTCCTGAGCCCCTGTAGTTGCAGGGGGTCATGAGGATTTATGTCTCTTGCTCACCCCCTTTGTACGTGTGTTCCTTGGGCAGATGGGGTTACTTTTTGTTGAAATATGAAAGATTCTGCTCTGCTTGTAGTGGAGGGGTTAACTCATTCACTGCCAGCCTCATCCTGATGTGCGGCATAAGCTGCGCATCCGGATGTGGCTGGCCACAAATGAGTTAACTGATAGAGTTGTGTTGACTTAATTTGTCTTTGTGACAGCAGCGATGAATGCAAATACTCAAGACTGAATGTTTTTTCTCAGGCATTATGATTGGTCTCCCGCAATGCGAGCTACCATACGCCTTTCATACTATATAAGTATGTGGCACATGCAGTGGCCGCAGGTGATGTGTAATGTTTGGTCATCTCAGCTCAGAAGTCCCTTGATTATATAAAAGAAAAGAAATAAATACACATGTTACGAGGAACAAGAAACGGTCTGCTGCATGGGAAAGCCTATAACAGAAATCTTTTTCACACCTAGTACCACTCATGCTTGCTGATCGACCGATTTTTGTAGGAGAGTGCCCCCACAAACTGTGGAGGGCCCAAATTGATGATGATAAATGCTCATCTAGGGCATAACGTGGCATCAAAATAACATGTCAGCAGACCAACATTTCATTACATAAACGATTTCTGTGATCAGGCTTGTGTTTCAAAGCTTATACTGACACGCTCTTGATACCCTGTCTTAAAATAGACACTTCTTGTACCGTTTACAGGAGTGCTCCCTAGATAGATCCACTCAAGGAGTACGTCACAAGCACACACTTAAGTTCAAATGAGATGTTAACCATCTCATTTGAACAGAAGTGCGTGCTTGTGACGTACTCCCTGAAGGGGTCTGTCTGGCAAGTATGTGTACTCCCGAAAACATTATGCATTGATAAACTCTGTTAACTCTTATTATTCGGAATACACCAGTGCATGAAATAAGTTTAACTAAAATAGTTCAAGGGTAGTGTCAGAATAGCTTTGTAGAGGTACCAAGCTATTCTGGCACCACCCTTGAGCTAAATCCATTGGTCTATATCCTTACTTGTCAAGTACTATAATGTAGCTTGCATATAGCAGTGTACAAATTTGAAGCTTTTAGCCTCAGTATATGGGTTAAAATGCTTTTCACTCCCAACATTTCATGTCATCTGTGGCTATAGGGGCTGCATACTTACACAGTTATAGCATGAAAGGCCTATGGTGCTGCTTATGTTTAGACGTTTTGCAATGTTATTCTGTTTATTAACGTATACTCACCTCGCAGTGACTCGTGGAGACATCAGTAATGACAGTGAGTTGGACTGGCTTCGACTGTTCAAAGATAGTGCCAGATTAGCTTGGTGCCTGAAAGGCGCCAAGCTATTCTGGCACTATCCTTAAACAATCCATCTCTTGCTGTGATGTCTTAACGTGCGAGTGTGTTGATAGATAGTTGGGATTTCTGTTCAGTACGTATGGGGATCATGCAATTAATAAATTACCGAGTTACAATTTGCAACAGCCATCTGTGATGTCCATTGAAGTTGAATTTGAAAACAAAATGAGTTAAATGTTATGTTGAAATTGTCTTGTGGTCACCTGCTTAATAACTTTCTTGAGCTGTGATTTTAACATTAGAAAAGGACACCTCCCTTATAGAAGATGCTTAGACAACCTTTACCATAGTGATCTTAATGTGTCATGACACGAGAAAGGCATTATTATGAAAGAATCATCAGTGTTTTACCGATACATGTATTGAATACTTTGTGGTGTTTCGAACGCAAATCCATTGTTTTTGTGACTGACATGTTGAAAACTTCTATGATTAGAAGCATTCTATTCAAGAAAAAAATCATCTTTTGTACTTGTAAAAAAATAGGTTTAACTCGTTCAGCCCGACGCATGTATTTCCCAAATGTTGGAGGTGTCATTTAACCTGTTGCAGGAGATGGATCGACATGATAACTCAAGGGCAGTGCCTGATTAGCTTGGTGCCAAGCTAATCTGGCACTACCCTTGAATTTTCATGGTCAACCCATCTCCTACTGTAGTGCGTCAGGGCTAAATGGGTTAAAGTCTTTCTTTTAAAATAAAAATTATGGCAGTATGTGTGTTTTGTCAAATTCTGATCCATTCTTTTCTCCATTATTTTCCTGATGTATCTGTCCCCTGCAATAGGACACATTGGATGGCTAACAAATAAATCGTGTCTGTGGTTGGAAATCACTGCGTCACTGTATGCTGAAATTCACATCAGTGATGTGTCCTTGAATCATATCTCAGCGAGAGGCATAGACCTTCATGATCCCCCGCAATTGTCTAGGCCTCCTGCAGTTGGGTTGTGTTCGCTTTTCCCACGCAGTTACAGGGTTGATATACAAAGATTTCTGGTGTTTCACGTCTTTCAGTATTCATTGCCAAACATGAGTCAAATGCTAACATCTTTGGCTATGCATCTCATTGCATGTCTGTCTTGCTGGATCACATCTTTTAGAACTTCCTCAGACAAGGGGTCGGTTGCATGAATGAGCTTAGTCCTGCGCCAGCCACTAAGCATGGTGCTCCGCTATATAGCGGAGCACCATGCTGAGTGGCTGGCGCAGGACTAAGCTCAACCAACCCGTGGCCTGAAGTACCGCCCCTCACCCTTAGGATTAGTTTTGACGCAAAGGTACCAAAAAGAAGGCAAAAGTTTCATAAGCAGCTGCAGTTTGCAGGGGCTTGTGAGCATCTCAGCCTCTTCCATAAGGAATGGGCATGTTCTTCAGCGAAGAAAGGATGAAACACATCTGACCTTCCTCCGACCTAAATTTTTTGGGCATCAAAATAATTTTCACCCAAGCATGTTTAATTTCGCTTTGAAAACTGGTAGACTTTTACATTTGTACACCTATTTGTTGCAACAGTAATCGCTGTGTTTCTTTAAATGTTGATTTTGTCGAATGTCAATATTGTACAAATTGCACTTTGTATGGAACTTTGTCAATTTTGTTATATAGCCACGACCACAGGTACTTGACCCTCTGACCTCTTGCTTATTTGGTGATAGATTTTGTTGTCATTGTATTTTTTTATAAAGTTGCCCAACCCAAAGCATAGTTTAGGATCCCTTTAGAGATAGGAAGTAGAAATTGTTAGTTGTTGCAGTAATGTACTTTGATATTAGACACATTGGTTGCCTCCTTCGATTTGCTAGCGCTGATAGCACTAGCGAACCAAAGGAGACAATCAGTGTGGGTAATAGTATGAACATGCTAAAAAAAATGCTGTACAAATGTATGAAGGTAAAGGTGCACAAGAACCAGTTTGATTTCAGAATTGTAAATACCTGTAGCTCACAGACAGGCATGTTGGGGGCTGGGGTGGGGAGGGGATTGGAAAGGGGGTGGGTGGGTTTGAATTGTTCTAAGTTCTACAATATAGTTGGGTGGGTGGGTGGGAGGATATTTCTCACTTCTAACGCCAGAGGATTGGACAGCTTGTTACTTGAAGAGGTGCCATTCAAATCCAGCAGCACGCTTGAGTTTTTATACATGGGTGACAATTGTGAACATTTGAAATGACTGAAAACTTGCTAGGGACTAACTGTGCCCCAAGATTTATGGCAGGGGCTCATGAGAATTTATGCCTTATGCAGATGGAACAGGCTGCCAGGGGGACCGTGTTCTGTCTGAACAAAAAGTACTTGTCATGATCCTCTTACTAGTGTCGGTGGTTGGTTATACTTCTTGTAGAAATTGCAACCGACAGCCAAAGGGTTGACGGAAAACGATGGTCATCCAAAATGCATATATCCCTCACCAGCCCTTGCAAGTGTGTGAAGATAAAAGTAATGATGAAAGAATGGTTTTCTCTCAAGAGAAATCTGTAAGGGCAGAAAGTATTGCCTATCATTAAAGACCATCATTTAGGTGGTAACAGCCAGCTAAATGATGGCCTTTAACCCATATCATTCGGAATGCACCAGTGTTTGAAATAAGTTTGACTAAAATAGTTCAAGGATAATGCCAGAATAGCTTGGCGCCTAGCTATTCTGGCACTACATATGGCAGCGTACAAATTTGAAGCCTCAGTATGATATGGGTTAACAACAGGCGATCTCTCGTGAAGGTAGCTGCTCGTTTTTAGTTTTTATGATTTCATGCACATTCACATTCTCAGCAGTAGGACTTAAATTTGATTATAAATATATTTATTTTCGAGCAGATGCCTGATTTTTGCTGTATATATACTTGCTTGTGAGCAGGTATCACAGCATTGTACAGCTTTGTGGATTGTCAAACAGAACAAAAAATAAATTTATATCTGTGCCATCAGCAAGTTGTCAGTCTGTTTTTCTTCATTGTGGTATTATGGTGTGGGCACCAACAATTATGCACCAGATGCGGGAGACAGATTGACCATAACCGGTAGATTAACACATTGGCCGTCGCAACAAAAAAAAAAATCCCTACAGACAGCCAATGGTTTAAAGGTCATCTGCTACAGGACAAGCTTTGACTGCTAAAATGTTTTTTGCCAATACAATACAGTGTTGTCTTGCCTCGAATAAAACATCCTACAGAATAATACTGTGCACAGATAAAGTACAACACGGTCATATACATCCCCACCCAATAGCCAGCCCACAGATGGGAAAGA
Source organism: Semisulcospira habei (assembly GCA_036245525.1). NCBI lineage: Eukaryota > Metazoa > Mollusca > Gastropoda > Semisulcospiridae > Semisulcospira > Semisulcospira habei. The sequence goes on from BTPG01000004.1 coordinate 185,847,657, forward strand.
GCAGGGGACCTAACCATTTGTCCAGTGCCGAGTAATTTCCCTTGGTACCTGTACTGCATCTGTCACATCAGCTAGGTCAAGACTCGCGAACCAAATAGATGAGGCTAGCGCCGATGTGATAGACACTGAGAACCCATTGTATTGGCAAAAAACATTTTAGCAGTCAAAGCCTGCCTTGGAGCAGATCATTTTTAACCCATTGGCTGTTGGTAGCAATTTTTGTTGCAACGATTCTTACAGGAATCGTCGCAACAAAAATCCCCATGATTTTTCTACCCTGTTTTTTTTACAATCCATGTGAGTTCGCCCCTTGTGTGCATCTATGGAACTCGTACAAAGGAGGAAGAAAGCGAAAAAGTCTTCCCCGTTCCTTTTATCCAGCATTATTGTGAGACATACTAAGAACATTTATAAGGAGACTTTGCAAACCACTGACCCCTTGACTGCTGAGAAAAACTGAACATGACCAAATGCAAGTAACATAGATCCTCATGAGCCCCCACAGTTGTGTATGTTCCTTGGGTGGGTTGTGGCTTTTGGTCACTGAATGAACAAAACTTTTTGAAACAAAATATACATAGGGAAGGGGTTAACCTTCCCCTGCCTGGAGCAGGTTCCTTTAACCAATTTAGCCCCAATGCCCTACAAGAGATGGATTGACCATGATAATTCAAGAGTAATGCCAGGTTAGTCTGGCGCCTTCAGGCGCCAAGCTAATCTGGCACTACCCTTGAATTATCATGGTCAATCCATCTCATGTAGGGTGTTGGGGCCAAGTGGGTCAAGGCGCCAGGCTAATCTGGAACTACCCTTGAACTGTCAAGGTTAGTCCAAATCCTGCTGTACCTCAGCAAAATCAGTACACAAACAAGAGCAATGCATACAAAACTAACAAGACAATTTCTTTATTTCCTCACAACTTCCATCAGCACAAGGTCTGCATGTAAAAAAAATTGTTCATGATAAAAAAACAACCACTATATTTAAACCCTTAGGCTGTCGGTGGTACTTTCTGTCACGGTGAGGTCTGCAGGAATCACCTCAACAAAGAGTGCAACCGACAACCAAAGGGTTAACTACTATTCAGACATACTGATGACAAAGTTTATGAGCGAAACCTGCATACAGCATATTCCATCTGCAAGACATAGATTCTCATGACTCCAACGGGGGCTTGTGAAGATCTATGACTATGTGCCAGAGACTGGAACAATTTGCATCCTCAGACTGAAAGTAGTGCAGGTTAATCCACAACCAAATACCATCTGCGAGAGGCATAAATTCTCATGAGCCCCTGCATTTGCAGGGGCTCATGATAATTTATGCCTCTCGCAGATGGAACAGGCTGGCTGAAGGGCCAAGCAATCGGAATCAAAAGCTGACATTCAACTTTGTGACATTTTGAAAAAGCTGCATCAGTCTAAAGGACTGAAGACTGTTCACTTCGGCTGTCACAGTATCCATGATTGCTGAAAAGAGGAGACTAATTCTGTAAATAAAATGCATAATGGCGTGTACATGGGTGACTGCCATAAAATTGAAAACGGTCCAAGGACTAACTCGGCTCCATAAACCATGGCGAGCAAGCGACAAATTCTCATGAGCCCCTGCAAACGCAGGGGCTCATGAGAATGTATGCCTCTTGCAGATGGCACAGGCTGGCTGAAGGACTGTTCTGTCTGAACCAAAAAGCTAAAAATCAGGCATCTGGGATTTTGAAAAGCTGAATTAGCCTCCAGGACTGAAGACCGTCACCCATGCAAGTGTCAAGAAGAGCACATTTCTCCACCGAACAGAACTAATACACAAACTAAAAATGACTGATGTCCTGTCCACGTGCGCTTGAAGTCTTCTTCACACATTATGCACCCCAACCCCCAAGACCCTCCCGTCAAGAAACAGGCAGACACACAATGTCCCAGTTTCACATGCTGAATTGTTTCAATCTAACACCAGCTATAAGATACTAGATATCCCCCCCCTTCCCCCACCACCACCACCCATGTGCCCCACCAACCCCCACCCCCCCCCCCCCCCCTTCAAGAAACCAACAGGTCAAATACAATCATACAATTTACCAGTTTCACATACTGAATAGTTTTCACCAGCTGCAAGTGAATGTCTGACCATGATCGTCCAAAAGGTAGTGCAATAATTCACTTGGCATCTGCATGATCGTAGAAGGTAATCCATTTTTTACCTCAACTTTGTGCAACTACGCATGCAATCACATCAAGTGAAATCTTTCACACATTCACTTTTAGGACACAACAGTGCGAGATCTATCAGCCACAATAACTCAAAGCAGTGCCAGATCAGCATGGCGTCTAGGGAAGGCACCCTGCTTACATGGCTTTTAACTTGACTCATTCGAGACATGCTGTATACGGATGCACAACAAATGAGGGTAGCGTTCAAGATAAGCCACGTTTAACCCATTCAGCCCTGACGCATTACAGCAGGAGATGGGTCGACCATTATAATTCATGGGTAGTGCCAGATTAGCTTGGCACTTATCGGCACCAAGCTAATCTGGCACTACCCTTGAATTATCATGGTCGATGCATCTCCTGCAACAGGTGCATAGTCATCAGATGACGCCTCCAAAATTTGGGAAATACGTGCGTCAGGCTGAATGTGTTAACCCCTTCACTGCCGGTCATCATAAATTGAGCGTCAGAAATGACTGCACACAGACCGACTTTCATGAGAAGAACACAGATGTAAGTGGACAAAAATGGCCATAAGACAGCATAGAACTTACAAGAGACATAAATCCTCTTGAGCAACTGCGGGGGCTCATCAGGGTTATTATGTCTCTTGCAGATGGTTAGCATTCACCTTACCCGTCAATTAAAGTACCATTACGCGTAAATTTGAAGACACATTTCAGCACCATTTGCGTTTGTTATGCCTTGTCGACACACCTAATGAACTGTAACAGCAGTTGGGACACGCAGCAAAAGCACATGCATAATTGGACGTATTTATTCTGGCCAGCCGTTAGCGAGTCAATCTATTTTTAGCTGTTTCTCGTACTGAAAGCGCTGTATTTATAGAATGGAGTAGAGTCATTGTCAAATTACTTGATATCAAAACGACATGTGCTGAACTGGATTATCCTGTGTTTAAATGATCCATATCTAGACCTGTGTGTAGCGTTTCGTAACCATGTGCTACAGAAGTGTACCTTTGAACAATTACGGCGGTAATGGGCCTTCAAGGGGTAATGCAGCATGTCTCGAGCACGAATTTTACTTTTGCCGTGTATCGGTTCACACCACACCTCGGATGCTAACTTTATGTTCTGTCTGAACATTTTAAATGCTTTCAGCCACCGCACGTCTGTGTCACATATCACCCGAGTTTGGCTGTCATGACCAATCCGTCTCCCACAGCTTGTACAGTTTACAAAGAAGATTCCAGAAGTTGGGAAAGTCATTATGTAATGTCAGTGAGTAAGTACTGGTGGTTTGGGGAGAAGAAATTGACGAACATAATTATTATACATTGTTTTTAAAACTGTGTGTAAAAATGGCGAGTTCAGATAAAAAATAAATAGTAGGCAGTGAAATGGAGTAACAATGATTCATAATGCAATAACGCATACATAGAACTTATATACACTGCAATTGGGACCTGAAATTATCTAGGGAAAGATTCAGGAAGGAAAACCTGCTAGTCCTTGAACCTGCTAGAATACTGCAGGAATCGTGACAAAAGGCACTATGGACAGCCAAAGCGGCTTGGTTCGTCCAGGGACGCTAATCCCCTACATTTTTCAAGGTTCACATTAACTCATTCAGCCTGACGCACATATTGCCCAAATTTTGGAGGCGTCATCTAACGACTATGCACCTGCTGAAGGAGACGGATCGACCATAATTCAAGGGCAGTGCCAGATTAGCTTGGCGCCCACAGGTTCTTTCTCACCTCTCATACTACATGTACACAGTGGTCTAATCAGCTTATGCAAACAGCTTATTCACATGTCCCACAAACTGACAACACCTGGTAAAGTTAGCGCAACGGACAAAGTGAACATTTACGCCCCTTTCTACCTAAACCTGCGAAAGTTTGAATAAATCACATTACAACCGCCGTGACTGCACATACATGTTTCGCTTGTTAGGTCTGGGTTTTGGTCCGTGCCAATTACATCAGTATCACTGCTGGAATAGGCACAAATCAAATCCAAGAAACACTGACATAACCACTGTAGCGAACATGAGGGGGATGGAAAGTGTCAGTTTTGTTCTTGTAAGGTTTATGTGATAATAGCTTTTTTATACATGTAATGTATGTCAATATTAGCATAGATGTCTGTATTAATATAGTTGTCAGTATTAGTAGTAATAATAATAATAATATACATTTGTATAGCGCTTAACCTCCAAATGAATGGTGCTCTAAGCACTTTACAAGATCAAAAATCACAGAACAAAAAATACAAGAAAGAAAATGCTACAATAAATGTTACAAAAACTAAAGTGACACATATCAAAAGCTCACACTCACACAAACCGTTACAAGAACAGTTACTGCCAAAGATTGCTAATGCACTGAAAATGCATCTAACTATACGCATAAGAAAACAGATAGGTCTTGAACAGTGATTTGAAAGCAGACAGAGTTAGAGTATGTCTGACATGGGCTGGAAGGTCGTTCCAGGTGACTGGACCGAAATTAGAAAAGGCACGCTGGCCCTGACTAGACTTCTTTCGCCTAGGAACCCTAAAAATATATGCGTGTCTATGCTGAACGAAGGGATCTTGAAGGCGTGTAAATATGAACCAGGTTGGACAAATATGAACTTTTTCCTAAAATGTATTTTTTTGAAAAATACTTACCGATGGCATTACTATATGGAATACACTCTATAGCCTAGCGATTTCAGCCCAAAGTTGTGTCCCCTACACAACTGGGGAGGAGACATCGGGGATCCCAGAACAGGAGCCCGGGTGGCCTCCCCTTACCAACCTATCCCGGCATGCGTGTGGAGAACTCACCTCAGTTTCATGCTTAGCCAAAAACACTTAGCCACGGAGGCAAGCGGGGCAGGTGGGAGGGCCATCCGAGTAATGCCATCGGTAAGTATTTTTCCAAAAAATACATTTTAGAAAAAAAATTCATTTGTTTTTTCAAAATACATTACCGATGGCATTACTATATGGAAGAATAGCAAAGAGGAGGAGGGTGCCGACACCCAACCCCCTGTACCTAACACCCTCCGCCAGCCCACAAGGAGCACTCCCGACGATTTCAGTTAAGAAGTGCCTATGGCGCCTGCGGCGTGCAGAGGGAGTGCTGGGCCGCGGAGATGACGCCCACCCTGGCCAAGGAGTCACGCTGGCCGGATAGGTCGCGGAGGTAGAAGAGGGCGAAGGTGGAGTCTGCACGCCCGCCTGCCTCCGTCACAATGACTTTAACCGAGCAGTAGCGGTCAAAGGCCACTCTGGGAGCTACTGCTCTTACTTCATGCGCCCGGATCTGTAACATCTATCCCTGTCTGGGGAGAGGTCTAGGTAGGCCAACGAGTCACCCCCCCCCCCCCCCCCCCCCCCCCCCCCCGTCAGGGCGAACTGTCTAGGCCGAGACCCAGCCTGCCTGAAGAAGGAGGTAGGCAGAGGCGGGTACATCTCAGATGGCGTGGCTGTGAACGACGCAGGAATTCTGCAGTGCCCGGACTGGGTCCTGTTGACGCGACCCGTGGGGTCGGTCGACCTCTGAACGGACGTACGGTCAGCGTCTGGAGCGCAGCCGAGGAAGGCCGGCTGTTGGCCTGAAGGACGGGTCAGTGAGAAGATGCGCTGAGCCAAGGCTCGACTGCCAACCTGCGGGGCATACCGAGAGCGCAAGCAGCACGCTCACGCCGAAGCCATGGCGAGCGCCAGGAGGCAACACGTATCCGGGCCAGATCGGCGAACCATGCCAAAGGCAAGGGTACGAAGCGGGCTGTAACTAGCCACGTCAATGCCCAAGTGAAGTCCCACCGAGGTATGAGAGAACAGGAAAGAGAACATCTGAGTTCGAATGAGCCAAAAGGTCCGAAGGTCTTTCCAAGGGCCGGATCCGACAGGCCCCGGTGGCGGTTAGAGAGTGCGATCACGGAACGGAAACCCTTGACGGAATAGGTGCTAATCCTTGGTCGTCGAAGAGCCAATGAGGAATACCGCAGTAGGGGGAAGTGAAACTCGTGGGGGCGGGAGCCGCTGGGCGGCGCCCCACGACTGAGAGATCCTCCACTTGCCTTCGCACACATTCCTGGTAGACAGTCTGCGGTCTGCGGCCAAAGCCGCCACTGACGCATCCGAAAAGTCTCTAGCGGTGAGGACTAGCTTGGCAACTTCCAGGCGTGACGGAGGAGGGCTCCAGGCACGGGTGGAAAGGAGCCGGGCGGCGCTGCTCGAGCATCGTGGTCGGGGTGGGGAGCTCTAGGGCCGGGTCCGTTGATAGAACGAGCCGATCCCTGGTCCAGCTCTTGGTCCAAATGAAGGGGTGGTTACCAGGAAGAGAACCGCGGCGCAATCCAGCAGATTCCGCAGGATCTTCGGCACCAGCACCGACGGGGGGGGGGGGGGGGGGGGGGGGGGGGAAGGTAAACAAAAACAGTCCGTACCCAGGAAGGAGAGCGCGTCTCCCGCCCAGGCGAGAGGGTCCGGGACTAGAGAGGCAAAAAGCGGTAGCTGGATGTTCCATCTGGCAGCAAAGGTCGCCTAGCGGCATCACCCATCTCGAGCGAATCAGACGAAAGACGTCTGGGCGCCGGGACCACTCCGGGAAGTGGCGGGCTAGAAGAGCAATGTCCGGGTCCTTGTACCAGAGCAGGAAAGGAAAGGAGGAAGCACTGGGAGGGCCAGAGAGTGCCTCCTGGTTCTGTATCAATGCCGCCACTGTCGAGTTCTCTGGCAGACGAGGACCTCCTGGTTGGTCAGAGTCTCTGGCCAGGCGTTGAGGGCAATCCCAACTGCCATAACTCCCAGTTGAAGTGACTGTCTGCGAAGTCCCCCGGCAACAGGTCCGAGGAAAGGTCTGGGAACAGTAGTGCGCCCCAGCCGGACTGGCTCGCGTCAGTGCAGAGAGATCGCCGGGGTGGAGGGGAGTACAGGGACACGCCCGACACCCAGCACGCCAGATCCGCCCACGTCCGAGGCGGGGGCGGGAAGTGGGGTAACAAAAACGGAACCGTCAGAGTGCCAAGAAGGGGCGCCAGTGTAGGAGGAGGTGTAGTAGCCGCAGCGTGCCTTCTCATTTTGTATCCTCTAGCGCCGGCCGAAGGGGAACAAGTCCGCTGCCGCGCCAAGGAGTCCCAGGAGCTGAAGCCAGACACAGTCTTAGAAGGAGACCCCAACTCCAAACGCTGAGCAAGTTCGGCGATCTACTGCTGCCGAGCCAAGGACAGGCGGAACAGGATGAAGTCGGTCAAGAGTTCCATCCCTACGAGCAGAATGGCTTGAAAGGGTGAGAACGGACTTGCCCAGGTGGACTAAGAACCTGAGGCATCGAAGGAGAGAATGTTGGGCGTCTCTATCCTCTCTGAGAGTCGCGGTGACTAGGTTGCGCAGCATCAAGTTGTCCAGGAAGTGAAGGACGGATTCAGTGACCGCTGGCAAAGCTGGCCATCACCGAGTCGAGGATCCTCATGAAGACCCAAGGCCTGATGTAGAGGCCGACGGGGAGGGCTCGGAACTGGTAGACAATCCCGCCAAGGCAAGTAGGTACCGGCGCGAAGACGGACGAGTCGGCACGTGAAGAACGTGCCTGAAGATCGAGGCTGAAAGCGAGATCCATCGGCCGAACTGCTGAGAGAAGAGTCTGGCTGTCTCCATCCGAAAGGGCGGCTCCCAAATAACACTTGTATAGCGCCGATGACTGGGTGCCACCTGCCCAAAGGAACGGGGATGATAGGAGGCGGACGTAGAACGCCGGCGAGTCGCGTCGGGAGACCACTACTGTCACTGCTTTGTTGAGCCAGGCCTTCACCTCTCTGTGCAGAGTTGAGATTGGTCGACTTTAGAGAAGATCCAAAGGTTGTCTGGGAACAGCAAACTCCTATGGTCGCTGTAGAAGGCCAGCTGCCCGCCGACTGGAGACACAAGAACTGTCGACGGTGGTGGAGAAGGGGAAAGTCAGAGGGCCCGAGCGAAGCGAGACTCAGCGGGGGCGGAGTCTCCTTTGCAGTCTGCCATGCCTCACCAAAAGAGGGAACCACCGAGTGGAGCCTGGCGGAGTTGCGTCTTCACCGTCTAGGGGAGATCCGTGCCGAGTAGTAGGAGTGAACACGCGGCCAAAGGTCACAGTAGGCGGCCGCCGCCATAGGGAAGGTAGAGGAAGGTAGGCGGCCCTGTTAGCAGCAACCAAAGGGGATGTACGTCACGGAGCGGGGACGAAGCTTCCAGGTCCCAAAAGTCCTAAAGGTAAAGAAGAGCTGCTTGCGTCGCCCACCCGAACTAAGGAAGTGAATCCGACATGAGGGTGAGGACAAGCATTCTGGAGTAGCCAGAGCCCACCCGTCTGGATGACGGTTGCCACATCCACTGAAGGAACAGGGGCAGTGAAGGCTTGAGAGTGTCCACGTACCAAGCCTGGCGAACGCATAGCTGCGAAAGATTCCTCGTCGCCGAAGAAGTCCTGGATAAGCCGGGCCGAGAAGCATCGACGAGATCCCGTAACCGTGTGGCTGAGGGAGAGACTTGCGACCTTAGCCTGCCGCAAGGCATCAACTCGGTGGAAGCCTGTCTCTTCAGAGGAGGCGAAGGTGGTCATAAGTCAGGAGGGAGGAAGTAGGCGAACAGACGGGGGCCTCTTCCAAGCACACACCGTCTGTGAGCTGAGCGAGGGGCCGAAATCCTAGATGAGGAGGAGGCCGACGAAAGCTGAGAAGCGGGAGGGAGAGCCAGAGGGCGAATCCCGAAAGAAGATGGCAGAACCCGAATCCGCTGTAAGCAGGCTTAGTATGTCATGGTCTACCTCCACCGTCCGCCTACCAAGCAAAGCCGCAAGGAGGGCGACTGGCTCCGAGCGTGGGACCGCCGAAGGTGAAATAGGCTCTGTAAGCCCCCGACTCGCCGAAGTGCGAGGGAAGGGGGGCTACTAGAGACGGAAATAGCGCGCGGACGACGAGGGAAAAGCGAGAGCCGGAGACCGCGCTCCAAAGAAAGAGGGGAGGCGGAAGGGGAACGTCGGCACCCCCAACCTGCTCGTCGCGAACCCACACCTGTGAGTAATTGTCTGAGTCACACCAGGCCCACCTGGAAATTCGGGGCGGGGGGGTGGGGGGGGGGGGTGGGGACAGAAAGTGTCACACCAAGCCCACTCAGGAAAAGCGGAGCAGGGAGGGGACAATCGGGGCACGCGAAACCGCACCTGAGTAAATATCTGAGTCACACCGGGCCCGCCTGGAAGGATCGGGGTGGGGGGGGGGCGGGGACCAAAGTTGTCACACCAAGCCCGCTCAGGAAAAGCAAAGCAGGGAGGGGACAAAACGGGGCGCGCAAACTGCACCTGTGAGAAAGAGTCTGAGTCTCACCGGGCCCGCCTGGAAAATTCGGGGCGGGGGGGCGGGGGGGGGGGGGAGACAGAAAGGTGTCACGCCAAGCCCGCTCAGGGAAAGCGGAGTGGGGAGGGGACAAATGGGGCGCGCGAATCCGCAACTGTGTGTAATTGTCTGAGTCACACCGGGCCCACCTGGAAAGTTCGGGGCGGGGGGTGGGGTGGGGGGATGGGACAGAAAGGTGTCACGCCAAGCCCGCTCAAGGAAAGCGGATTTTGGGGTGCGCGACCCCCGCTCCGAAGGCTTGGAGCGTGGAGTGCGCGTGACAAGGTCACACCGGGCCCGCCTGGTCGAAACGGGGCGGGGCGGGGGGGGGGGGGGGGGGGGGGGGGGGGGGGGAACGTAACGTAAAAAACCGGGTCCGCTCGGATGAATCAGAGCAGGTGGGTAACCTCTTATTTTAGTACTTTGCACTAGTCACGCCGGGCCCGCACGGGTTATGCAAACGTGGGGAGCACGACTCTGATACTCGCCTGCCCTGCTCAGAAGACTCAGAGAGGGGAGGGAGATCCTGCGCGGTTAAGGTAAAAGGGGACTTACCTGCGGGCTGGAAGGCCCGGTAGCCGGAGCGAAGAGGGGCCCGAGAAGCTGACAGAGCGACGCCATCCTGCGGCGAAGTCCGGGGAGACTGTCGAGACCAGGAAGGAAGGACACGTCTGTAGAAACCCCACATCTGAGACCGCCGGTCCTCACTCCCGTCGGCACACACGTCACACATCCTGTCGGAAGAGCAGTCAGAGCACGGCCGACAGACGACGAGGGCGTCCGAGGGCCACAGAAATCCTCACAAAAGGGGGCAAAACTTCAAACAGAAGCCGCCATAGCGTTCATTGCACACTGTCCGCAGGAAGGAACACACTCAAGCGCCGAACTCACACCACGAGGCACAAAGCCACGTGAGTAAAGTCACAAGCCGAAACCCCAAGGCCGCAGCCAAGGACGAAGTTCACTGAAAGTCAAACCGGTCGGAACCGGTCGGCGCTAAGTCCACACACAGTAAAACGTTGAAGTGTAGAACACACCAACAAAGTACACCGAGTCCAAGGAGAAGTCTAACCAAGGCAAAAACCAAGTTTGTAGTAAACCACAGAAGACAGTGGTCAAAAACCGCAGCAAGGCAAAAGCCCGACCGTCCACGGTCGAGCTAAGAGTGAAACTGAGGTGAGTTCTCCACACGCATGCCGGGATAGGTTGGTAAGGGGAGGCCACCCGGGCTCCTATTCTGGGATCCCCGGTGTCTCCTCCCCAGTTGTGTAGGGGACACAACTTTGGGCTGAAATCGCTAGGCTATAGAGTGTATTCCATATAGTAATGCCATCGGTAATGTATTTTGAAAAAAAACAAATGGGGGAGCAGAACTGGTAATAGCATTGTAACAAATAACAGAAACCTTGTACACAATTCTTTGAGATACAGGCAGCCAGTGCAGGTCAACAAGTAAGGGTGTTATGTGCTCGCGTTTCGGTACTCTGTAAATTAGTCGGGCAGAGCAGTTCATAACTCTTTGAAGTTTATCAAAAGGATTCTGAGGAACACCAGCCAAAAGAGAATTACAAAATTAGTATAGTTGTCAGTATTAGCATAGCTATCAGTATTAGTATAGTTCTTAATTCTGCGTGCATGGGTGCCCGTGTGCCTGGGTGTATGTGTGTGCGTATGTCCGTCTTATCCATTTTTTTTATACTTCACTTGATACATTTATTCGCTCCCGTCCAAAGTGGAATTGCCCCTTTGTGGGATAAATAATTTTTTTTTTTGACTTGACTGTTAACCCACTGAATCCTGAGGCTGATTTAAAAAAAAAAAAAAAGTTTGCTTATTGTTGTATGAAGGCTACATTACAGATTAGGAGAAAAGTTGACCATTTTAGTACAAGGGTGGTGCCAGAATAGCTTGGCGCCTCAGGCGCCAAGCTATTCTGGCACCATCCTTGAACTTACATAGTCAAATTAATTTCCAGCAGCAGTGTATCAGGATGAAAAGGGTTAACACACAGCTGAGGTTTTTCATGTCTGCCCAGGCTGTTTGCTGCAGTACCCCCCTCACGGATCCATTTGGGAAGTATGCCACTAGTACAAATACATTCAAATGAGATGCTTAGCATCTCATTTGAATAAATGTATACTAGTGGCGTACTCCCTGAGTGGGCCTATGCGGTAAGTACTCCCGCAAGTGGTACAGGCTTCTTTCCCAAGTGGTGAACCAACTTCCACATACATCCTCACGAGCCCATTCTTAACAATTTCCCCAATGTATTCTGCTATGCATGATTTGATTTTGAACCCAAAACCAGGGCTTCCGTTTTCACAACAGTTTAAAGGGTCTGTAGACCCCCAGGTATAAATTTTAGAGGGTACACAGACCCCCATCTGAGCATTATAGAGGGTCCGCAGATTTATTTAAGAAAAACTGCATCATCTGTATGTTCCTTAAAATAAATGAACTCTTTTTGCTCTGTCCTCTAAATGTGTTGTGACAGTGTGTGTCTCCTTTCCATGATACTGATTCTTTAACTGGTGAGCTATCGCGCACAATCCTGTCTCCCTCGCGCTCTCTCTCACACACAGAAAAACATATATCTATTTATTTATTTGTATGATCGTTTGATAATGTATTGTAACGGAGAATATAGCGTTTTCTGCTGAATGCGGCAGATTGACAACCAAAGTGTGACTTGTCTAAACTCTGTGTGTGTGTGTGTGTGTGTGTGTGTGTGTGTGTGTGTGTGTGTGTGTGTGTGTGTGAACTTATGTACATAAAAGTCTATTTCAACAAATGGCCGCTGCTTGACGCTTTCTTCTTGAGTGCCGTGGGAATTTGTCAAATTGTGAGCAAGCAAATCGTTTGAAGATGGGGAAAAATGTTGGTACTAAGTTCCGAACACTTCATAAGTTTGGGAAGCGCCGCAGGAAGAAAAATAAGACGCCAGTTTTGTCGAAAAAACACTCCGCAAGAGGCCGAGCGGTGCCTTCGATATCGTCGCTCGTGAATGGGGATGGTGCATCGAGTGAAACTGCGCCAGAGTCTGTGGCATCGACGAAAAAAAAAAGAAACTTTTTCAAGAGGGAGAAGATGGCAGAGGATACAGTTGCAGAAGAAACAACACCGTAGACCCGGAAAACGTCGGATACGAACGGGAGTGACACCAACGACGACCCTGCAGATACACGGTCAGCGAGCGATGGCGATCTGAATTTCATTGCAAATCTTGGCTGTTTACAACCACTAATAACCATCCTCCACTGCCCAGTTTGCAAGAAAAAGGTGAGCGATCTTGTTTTATTGTTATTGTCTAGGCCACATATGCCGATATTTCGCTTTTTGTGTTTGTGTAAATGGTTTGTCATGAACTGATGAAGCAGATCTTGTGTGTTCACATAGTTCAGAGTCCCCCACTTTTTCTGGATCAGGAACTGGCCGTTTTGCTGTGCAGCAAATACAGCTTTAGTCGGACAGAAAGCTGAATGAAAGAAGTATTCATATAATTTTTTGGGGCAGTGCATGCAGGCTGAGCATGATGCTTGCTGCCGTACTGTGTGTATGTCACATGTTGAGTGTGTACTGTGTATGTGGACATAGACTAAGTTTGCAACTTGTGTTCATTTCAGAACCTGTCGATCAGCGAAGGAGGTGATGGTGGGCGAAAGGGAGCTGCCTGTCTGCTGTCCGTGAACTGCACAAGGTGTGGGGAGCTGTTGTCAGAGTGGACATCACTACGGTCTGGCATCACCCACTCTGGCTTTGACATCAACAGACGTGTTGTTTCACCTGCAGTCAGCAACGGCCTAGGTTTCACACAGCTTTTTTGGAGGTTTTCTGCAATGCTGAACATGCCTCCACCAATGAATGAAAAGACTTGGTATCACTACCAAAAGCAGATGAAGTTTGTAGAGCTGGAGGACCTGGAGAGAGCAAAATCTGCAACCAGGAAGACCTCGAACAAAGAGAAGGATCGGAGAAAGAAGATTGATGACATTCGTCGACGTGAGAGAGAGCAGCGTCGCCATCGAGAGGATGCCATTTATGGTGCAGGACAATTTTAACTGTCTGCCAAAACTTTCAGTGCCTCCCCATGATGCTGAATGCTGTTTCAAGTGAACTTAACTGCTTTTGACAGAATTTAAGTTCATTCTATGACCTATACTGTAGTGTGAAACATTTCTAAACTTTGAAGCCAATTTTCTAAGAACTGTGTATTTTGCATGTGTGACGAACTTTCCCCCTCAGTAGCTTCTGTTCTAACAGAGCTATCAATCTGAAAATTTGCATGCTTATGTAAAATCCATTTAACCAATCGGAAAGACGCGTTTCCCTAATTCTTGCCTAATAACTGTGTACCAGAAGAGTGGATCGACCACGATTTTTAAAAAAACCTGACAAACTTATTTCTGTTAAAATTTCTGGACTTGCTTTTTGAGTTTGCCTCAGTGCACAGTGCGCATGTCATCCGTGTGCCATCATGCTTTAGCTATGGAAATACATACAGCGCAGCCACGAACGCTGAAAATTGCGTTGCAGCGGCGATGCCACACACGGCCCAGGTGTATCATATATGGTACTGTCGCTTGTCGATGGAGATGGCGGTGTCGAAGTGCAACTTTCTTCTTAGCAATTATCAAGATCTGACGGTGCTGAATTGAAGAATCCGAAGCATTCCAGCTTCCTTTGCTTTTTCTCTGCCATTTATAACTGCGTTCAAGATTGAAAGTGAAACGCACGATGCCGTATCCCATAATAGTATGTATGGTGACGTCACAGCAAGTATCGCGTTCAACATGTAGCGCATACTTTGTAATAACATGCTGACACCACACATAAACTAACAGTTTGCCCGCCCAGTTACACTCGCACGGACCCTGGAGTCGGGTCGATTCTGAACGCAGCCGCAACTGAGCGAGCGGCTAAACGAACCAACTTATCACTAAAAATAGAACGACTGTCACCGACCTCTGTTATGGTACGCACGGTGGCGCAAGGATAATGCATCTCGGACGCAGACGCACTGAATTTTAGTGCGTCTGACTACCCCTTAGTTACATTTTCAGTATGTGATTTTGAGTTTTAATGCGTCACAGACGCACAGACACACTTAAACGGAAGCCCTGCAAAACTGATTTCAAAGTTGGTAAAGTCACATAAAATCATATCCTCCAATCCGTCGCGCTAGCCACATGTCTTTGGGCATAATGGTGACTCGCTTGGCATGAATAGCACACAGGTTCGAATCCTCAAACATCCGCACCAGGAATGCTTCTGCTGCCTGCAAATTTAACACAAAGCAAAATTTTAAAAAATGCAACAATAACTCCTTTGGCCCCGACGCCCTATAAAAAAACCAGATTGACCATGATAGTTCAACTTCAAAGCTGTTGCCAGAAATGCTTGGCGCCTAAGCTATTCCAACACCACCCTTAAAATATCACAGTTGATCTGTATTCTGTACTGTAAGGCCATAAAAGTACTCTGCTCAGATTTTGCTGTAAAAAGGTAGGGCGGATGGCTTTATTTTTATTTTATTTTTTGAGTCAAGGGCAAATAACTCGACATGAGTGATGTGCCTTACAGTTTCTGCTACTGTCTAAAACAAGTGATATCCCTTCAGTCATATGCTCAATTCCTGTGGGGTTTTTTCTTAAGCGGAAAAAGAATAAAGATGGCTTGATAAACAACATCAGTCATGCAAACGGAAAGTGAGTACTTTTTTCTTTTTTAATCCAGTAAGCACTGAGGACATTATCAAATATTGGAGATATCCTCAGAGGTCTACCTCACCGTTTTCGGGATAGATCCACCATGAGAGTTCAAGGGTGGTGTCAGAATAGTTTGGCACCCGGAGGCGCCAAGCTATTCTGACATCACCCATGAACCATCATGGTCGATGCACTTCCTGTCAAATCGTGTCAGAGCTTAACGGGTTAATTCTTCAGCCAACTCTCAACTTTGGGAACGTTGACAATCAGGGCTCAAGCATGATAAGTAGCTATACATTCATTATTACAACACATTAATAAACGAGCAACAGAAGAAACAGTGATGAACCATGGTGTGCATATGCTGCATGCAACACTAATTACAGACCGACTGAAACAAATCAGATCAACTTCAGCCAGGAAACAGCATGTCACTTTAAAATAAAAAGTTCTTCACCGCCTAGAAAAGAAGAGAACATAATCAAACGGCAAGAGGCATAGATCCTCATGAGCCCCCGCAGTTGCGGGGGCTCATGAGGATCTCATCCTCTTGCTGACACTGCTTGCATCCACGTTTCTTGGACACTGGGACTCGTTGGTGTTGAATCGACAAAGATTTCATTTTCAGAGACATGTTCTGCATCCACTGGCAATGAAGGGGTTAACCCTTGGAATAGTTAACCCATGTACTGAGACTGGTTATCACTGAAATCTCTGCGACTATCGCAGCCGAAAGCAGACCTGATTGGAGCCAACAACTACAAGACACAGAACTACATCAGCCCCCTGTTGAGGGCTCATGAGGGTCTATGCCTTGCACAGTCAGGTGGTGTTTGCCTGTTCCTGCAGCCAAGGAGTTAAAAGAAATGATCAAAATAAACCGCACCTCTTGAAGTGCCATAATGGCAGTTGCATTCCATCTTAGCTCTGTGTGCCGCGGGAAGACGTTTATTGCTACTTCTCGCACCTGCAGTACAGAAAGAAAAATATCATTACAATGTGGAGGAGAAAAAAAAATGTTTCTGCTTACCATTTGCCTCCAAAACCAATTATGACCGAGTGATTTAACCTGCTCAGTTGTATGGTCTTGTACTCCATGTGCATTTGTACAGTTACTTTCCGAAACACAAACATACCAAGAATACTTCATCACAAGTTCATGTCCAGCAACACAGTACTCAGCATACACTGTGGGTGTGACAACTTTCTTTCTTAAATAACCTTACTAGATGCACAAACACACAAATTTTTGTCTTAGATAAAATGAAGCTTTATATTAACTCTTTTCATCCGGAGTGATATGCTCATAAATTTGAACATGATAGTTAAAGGGTGGTGCCAGAACAGCTTGGCACCCAGGGCGCCAAGCTGTCCTGGTACTACCCTTTATCATGGTCAGTCTATCATCAGAACTGAAATGTAGCCTTCATAGGACAACTCACCCATCTGAAAAAAAAATCAGCCTCAGGATGTAATGGGTTAAAACAAAAATATCACGATTTTTCTTTAGTTCTGTGGCTTTCCAGCTTTTTTCAAAATTGTTTCTATGGTGTTGCTCGTCACAGAATAAGCAGATTTCTGTATCACTTCCATAGTACTGGATGTGGTGGGACACAGCTATACCATTTCACAGTTAAGCCATTCAGCCCCGATGCCCTACAGCAGGAGTTGGATCAACCATTATATCAATAAGTCAAGAGTAGTGCCAGATTTGCTTGGTGCCATCAGGCACCAAGCTAATCTGGCACTATCCTTGAATTATCATGCTCTCCTGCAACTGATATATATAGTTGTTAAGTGACAATGTTTCTGTGGGGTTAAATGGTTTAATAGTAATAGTATATAGTCTAGCAAACAATAACATGTATAAAGCCTATATGCAAGACATGGAAAGTAAGAACAACACATCCATACCACTCTGGAAAATGGTAACTTTCGCATCAAGAGATTCGTTGTCTGCTGGTATTTCCGTATTTCTAGCAGCGCTCTGGTTCCGGGTCGGAATCTTCGCTTTTTGCCCTCCGGAGTCTGTTTCTTGCCCTCAGGACTTTGACCTTTTGTTTTAGAACGACCTGCGCGACCTGAACCACTGGGTCCCAGCCGTCGACTCCCACTCTCCGTCTGTTGAGCTGAAAACAGGTCATTTTCAAAGTTCTCCTGACATGTACTCTAATAGTAATAACAAACTTGTGCTTGCATCAACTTGCATTGCATACAGTACCACAAGAGGCTTAACTCTTTCGAGACATGCCACATCCGGATTCGCAGATTTACGCTGCGAAATCAGGATGCGGCACGTCTCGAAAGAATTAACCCTTTGACTGTCTATACAGCTTTTTTTCATGATGATTCATGCAGTAATCATGATGGCAAAAACCTCTACTGACAGCCAAAGAGTTAATATTAATTTTAAACATGTTAGTTTATCCAGCAATTAGAAATAGTTCTGCTTATATGCTGTATTGACATCCTTGTGCATGCAGCAAACAGTAATAACTCATTCAAGACATGCCGCCTTCGGATACGCAGCTTAAGCCGCGTATCCAGAGGCGGCACGTCTCGAATGAATTAACAATACTGGTGGCTGCATGTACAAGGGGTTATAAGATCCACAGACAATATAACAGGGTTGTGAGATAAGGGAGACAACAGCACAGAGTATCAACAAGTGCACGCAACTCTGCACACAACGAACAAATGCAAAAACAAGTCATGAGTGGGTATCTTTATTTTGCACACTTGAAAAATTAATTTAATATTTATAATTTTCTCGATTTATTCACTTACCAAGGTATGTGCGAAAGACGAATACGCACTACATCAAAAGTATCATGTTACTGCAGTATTTTTCACTGCCAGACTCACTTTCTAAAAATTCTAAATAAAAAAACTCACAGGCAGTCAATTGAAGCTAATGAAATAGAATGCAAAAATGCAATCTGTGTATGCATACATTTATCATTTTATTGAGAACTTCTGCGATAGATCGTGCAGGACCTGTGATCAGGTGTGTGCCCGCATTTTTACGAGCGTTTTGTGAATGACTCACGAATCTTCAATTATAATATAACCAGACTTGTGCATGCACTCACCTTTTCCTGACGCTTTACGGGGTGTTGTCTGCTTTCTTCCGGGGCCTGTACTGGGCGGACGCACCATGATTGATACATTGAATAGACACGAACCCTTAGAAAATTCAAAACTAGACGCCGGACGCCATATTGGCTTTTATGAAAGAGTGAAGAGTGGCTTCCCTTAGTCCGCGAAAATAGTTTTGTATTCTCGATGTTTTAGTGTGTATGCTTGTCGGTCAAGAACGGAACTCGGTAGTTTTGAATTCCAAGTATATCGATACGCTTGTTATTAACGCAGTTGTTATTTGTGACTTGCTCTGCTTCGTGGGTTTGTTTTTATAGGTTGGACAGACAAGGGGAATGGGAAAAAAAGTCTTTAACCCATCCAAATTAACTGTGCATTCAGTTGTCGCACAACTTGACTCAGTGTGATAACTTAAAAGTGATATTTATGGCAAAAGACTACTACTTTTGACATGTAAGTTTTTTTTATTCCGTCATTGCAGTCAGAGGGCATTTAGTCAGTTAGTCCGTCCGAGTCAGTCTTACAATGAATGGATGAACCTACCAACCTGTCAATCAATCCGGCAACAGTCACCGAGTGTTGGAAAAGCCGCTAGATGTGTTACGTGTTGTGTGCGTTTATTAGTATTTTGATTGGCCTTTCAATAACCGTGCACTCCCAGACTCAAAGAACTGTGACTGAAAGTGCTGACCGCTCACGACTATATGTGCGGCTTGCCGCGGCCATGGGGTCACTGAGTTGCCGTGAGCGGTGAGTGAACGCGGCGCCTACGCCGGGTATGTCAGTAGTCCTGCGCGTCAAGCCGCCCCACAGCGAGGTGATCCGCTACAGCGACCGTACCCACAACATCACTTAGTGGCTTGCACAGGACTAAGCTCACTCATGCAGCTGACCCTTTGTTCATTTTCGGCTGCCCTGACTGAGAGGACCAGGGGCCTGTTGCATAAGTGAGCTTCGGTCCTGCGCCAGTCGGCCTTCTAAGCAAGGTGTTCCTAGCGCAGGACTGATAACCTCACGGTCACTCATGCGGCAACTGAGTCTGAAGAGCTTAGTCCTACCGCGCCCATTCCGCACTCAGCAACTTGAAAGTGCTCCTCTGTACATACAATACGATAGTTTATTGCCATATGCTTTGATGTATGAAATTGAATACAACAAAAACATTGGAATGTGTCTTGATGTCAGTTACTAAAGACTTAAATGATACCACACGGGATGATACCACACGGGATGATACCACACGGGCCCGAGGCCGTACGACGTCAAATACCCTTTTGGAGCCTCCTCCGAGGACAGGGGCATTACAATTCAGGAGACAGATCGACCATGATAGTTCAAGGGTGGTGGCAGAATAGCTTGACGCCTATACAGGCGCCAAACCTCTGCCACCACCCTTGAACTATCATGGTCAGTCGAGCCAAATCTTGCAGTGGCGGTGTGTCGCGGCGGGCAGAATGAGTTATCAGTCACTGACACTGAATCAGTCACAGCATACATAAGGATGAAAACATGACATATAAAACTATAACCACAGCAATCATCACGGTTGTTCACTGGCAAGATACACGACTGAAGCGGAACAACTTGCTTAGCTGCTGGCGCAGGAGTAAGCTCAGTCACTCATGCAACTGACCCGGCCCAGGCCGGACCCGCTGTAGCCTAGTAACACCAGGCGTCGTACCCCGAAACTGATAACCCCTTATCCTGGAAACACTGAGCTGGAGACTGAACCGGATCGACTTTAGATACATAGATTGCCAAGGGCCCCGGGGCTTGCGAATGAAGGGGCCCTTGAGAATCTGTCCCTTGCAGATGGGGACAGACTGTAGGACTGTAGGTCAAAGTGTTGCCGGTCCGTCTCTGAGCCTGGTTCAAGTCGATTAGTTTGACCCCGCACCTTCACTGCTGCAATCCGTGGGACCATTCCAAAAGTCCTAGCACCTATACATCACAGCCATAACCCCTGGCCCGCTCTTCCCTCTGCCAAGATCATCACGGACCTGCCGGGCGGCGTTCCACGCGCCTTAGCCTGACTCGACGAGTTTGCCGCTATACATCTGTTGAGTTGAACATTCCAAACTTGAAACTGACTGCTATCGTTTGTTTTTTTTATACTCACAGACAATACACACTTTCATATATACAAACTGAAAACTATCCATCACATTCACAGTCTCGGTTATTAAAATCAGGTCGCGGCATCAACCTGTTTTTAATTCATTGTGCCCGGGGTACGACTGAAATACCCACCTTTTGGAGTTATTCTCTGAGGACTGTTTTGGCGCCTCAGTATACTACTACTACTACCCTTGAACTATCATGACGGTCCAGCCATATCTTGCTGTGGTGTGTCGCGGCAGGGATTCTATATAATATCCCTGGTCGCGGGCAGACTGAATGAGTTAATAACTGAGATTATGACTGATCAGTGGTGGTCACAAGACGATGTTTCAAGTACATATTTTATTTGTCAGTCGAAGGAAGGGGGTGGCGGCCGGAAGGGGTTGGCGGAGGGGGGCGGGGTCTGTAAGGAGGAGAGGGGGGGGGGGAGGAGGAGGAGGTAAACTTGAAGATTCATTCCAGGCCCATCAGTGTTTTAATGACTGAGTAGCCTGTAGAAAGACTTCTCAGTAACGACTATATTTATAATACATCTGTTTCAGTTGAATAATAATTTTTTTAAAATATCATCATTGGTTTCATAGAGTCATTCCGGCAATGCTCTTCAATAACTAGCGGGCCCGGCTACCGGCCCGGTAAACACACTGACAGGGCTTTCAGCCCGGGCAAAGGGTTCAGTTTAGAACCGAAATGATGTCAGTACTAATGATGTACGAAATGATCGCCATACGAGCGCAGGTATATAAATAAGGCATCACCCAACCCAGCAAGTAGCATATAATATTATTTCACTTGAGTCTATGCAGGTGAAAGGTCATGAGAATCTATTCCTTTTGCAGACGGAACAACTGAACAATAATTTTGATGCCGGTAGTGGCCGAACAGGCTGGCAATCACGCCGCCTGTCGGTGGTCAGTTGTCGGAGTTATCTCCCGTGGTCTCGCGGGACAGTAAAATCATCCATTTGGCTAAAGATCTTTGATTTGCCCAAGGTGGCCAAAATCTGGCCACCTTGGAAAAGGAAGGCCCGAACAGGTAAGAGAGAGAGGATGGCTCTCTGCCCGGGATGATGTCACTGTAACTAAGGGTCGAGTAGACTGTATGCCCATGAAAAGTGCGTGCATATACTGATTTATACTGTAAATTACATCAATCATCAATCACCCTTTATGCTTATGGAAGTTTTTTAACAAATGTGATGGGGAATTTTGGCCAGTTTCAGTGATGATCCTGACAGAGCCAGTCGGCAGGTCAGCTCCGCAGAACAAATCACATCCCAATGCGCAAAAGACCATCGGGCCGTAGTAGGCCCGATGGCCTTTTGCGCATTGGGATGGAGTTTTTAGTTGATTGGGGTAAAGTGACACGGTGTACAGATTAGTTTGCGTTCCGTGCGGAACCACGAGTCTGACGTAACTTGGCTCTAGTAGTGAAAGGACTATGGGAAGACGAAGTGGAGTCTCACCCAATGTGCAAAAGCCCATCGGGCCGACATAGGCCGCCGTTGGCCCGCGCACAGCTGTGCGCGGGTCAGCGACGGTCGACATCGGCCCGATGGCCTTTGCGCACTGTGTCAACTTGTATGGTAGAGGTGATGTTGGCTGGGGAGGTGGGCGGGACGTTGGGGGGGGGGAGTGATGGGGGGGGGGGGGGGGGGGGGAGGGGAAGTGGGGTCAGGAGCACGAGCCTGTCAGACACTCGTTACTAGCACGCGCAGCAATCAGTCAGGGCCACGTCACGCCCATCCAGTGAGCAAAAGATCCATGGGCCGACGTCGGTCGCAGGTTGCACGCGCACAACTGTGCGCCAGCAAACTGCGACCGACGGTCGGCCTCAGACTCTTTTGCGGACTGTGTGCTGACAGGTTCACACGATGGTCAGCTGTGATTGATCAGCAGTAGCAACTAGCATGCTTGAGAGATGTGGTGATGGTGGTGGTGGTCAAGTGGCGGTGTTGGTTGTGGTCAGTGATGGTGGTGGCGGTGGTGGTGGTTGAGGTGGTGGTGTTTAGGTTGTGTTCTTAACATATGGTCCGTTTGGGCACGAAGATGTTGAGAAAGGGCGGGCCGTGATGGTGTGGTTGTTTAAGTGGTTCCTCTGACCATTTTCGAACAGTTACCAGACGTCTTCACTCACCCGCTCGCTTGCTCGCTCACTCAATCAATTCGGGCACCCGACACCCACCAACCAGCTCACCCAACGCACCCACCCACCCACCCATCCATCCATGAGGTCAGTTGCATTGGGGAGTGGGTGGGGTGGAGGGGTAGCGTATGCGTGTCGAAACGCGCCAAAAAATTAGACTAGGAGGGGGGTGGGGGTCCAAACACCAAACTCCTCAAACGGGACTTCGTTATAGCATTTTTAAAAAGTTGGGGGGGGGGGGTCCGGAACCCCTGGAACCCCCCACCCCCACCCCCAAGATCCGCCCATGCATCCATCCATCCACCAATTAATAAAACACGTTTAACCCATTACATCCTGGGGCTGACTTTCTTTTGAAAAAATTGCTTATCAAGTTGTCCTATGAAGACTACATTATAGAATACAAGATGGATCAACCGTTTAGTTTAGTTCAAGGGTGGTGCCTGAATAGCTTGGCGCCTCAGGCCCCCACCCTTGAACTATCACAGTCAATTTTATTTCAAGCACTCTGAATAGTGTGCCAGGATGACAAGGGTTAACGTAGAACACACCAAAATCTCATGTCCCATGCCGGTGAGTAAATGAAATAAATCAGTAGAAATAGAACCTGAGGAAGACCACCCACAGCAGCTGCAGACGAGACCCCAAGACCGCAGGCCCCGACGTATATATTCTTTCCAATTGCCTTTGTTCCCATGGCCTGGACGTAGAAATAGCCTAGTAAAATTTCCCATCGGGAACCAGGTCATAGTCATGTCAGTCACGGAGAATCCCGCAGAGGGGTAATATCCACACTGGTTGTCTCCCTCGATTCGCTATCGCGTCAGTCATAGAGAGTATAGATCCACTAAAATGATGGACCAGGGGCCAGTTGCATGAGAGAGCTTTTATAGGGGCACCGGCTATGCCTAGAGGCAGATGGTCAAGTTCATACCAGATACGCCTGCAAACGCGGATCATTTACACATGCCAAAGGGGCATCAGTTTTCAGTTGTGTAAGTTTATTCATTTTCTTCGATATTTTGTCCCCCCCCCCCCCCCCCTCCTCGGCTCTCTCTCTTTGGATGGGTCGGTTTTGTGTGTGTGTGTGTGGAGGAGGGGGGGGGGTAGGGGGTGGCGGAGAGGGGGCGGCGGGGGGTAGGGGGTGGCGGCAAAGCCTCGAACGGACAGTTAATATATCTTGCTTTGCTTGTCTTGGAGTAGTGCCGCTAGAAACGGTCTTTGGATGTGTTTACATGTCCATTATGTATATGAGAGACAGGAAACGATTCCATGCAGTGAGTGCAATGGGTACAACGTGCAATTCAGTCGTACTTCGGGGCTTCACCACACCCCGCTCCCGCCCCCCCCCCCGCCCGCCCCCACCCCGCCCCCCGGTTCCTGCATTCCGGCAGTGTAGCCTACGATAAGAAAGTCTTATAAATCAGTGATAACATCCATGGTACAACGTGCATTTTGTACTTGAGCTTCACCACAGCCCGCCCGCCTACTCCCCCCCCCCCCCCCTCCCTCTCACAGGTCCATGCATTCAGTGTAAGCTACACATCATTATAAGAAAGTTGTATAAATCAGTGACAACATTCATCAGTCTTTTACTTGTGCGGTTCAGTGTTACAATGGAACCAACCCTTGCATGTGGTTTACATGTATGTAATATACGCGAAAGACAACTTGATGGGGTAATTCCAAAGAGTAGCGTAGCGTCCTTTACTCTCCCGGCTGAGACTGAGAAGGCATGCGGCATTCGGACGCACCGCGCGCGCGCAACGGCCGTGAAAACACACACACACACACACACACACACACACACACACACACACACACACACACACACACACACACACACACACACACAGACACACGCACATACACACACACACACTAACACTAACAAACACACCGACACTGACATACACACACACTGACACAAAGACACTCGCGCGTGCACACACACACACACACACACACACTGACACAAACACACTGACACACACTGACACAAAGACACACACACACATACACACTGACACAAACACACTGACACACACTCACACATACACTTACATACACTAACAAACACACTAACACATGCTGACTCACACACACTGACACACACACACTGACGCACACACAATGACAAACTTTTGTATGCCTTAGACTTTTGAACTCGTATAAAACATGTGTCCAGCTGCGTTGTCTGGCACACACTGACAAACACACACTGACACACACACACTGACACACACACACACACACACCGACACAAACACACACACACACCGACACAAATACCGACACAAACACCGACACAAACACACACACTGACACGCACACACACACACACACACACACACACACTGACACACACACACTGACACACACACACACCGACACAAACACACATACACACACCGACACAAACACCGACACAAACACACACACACACACACACACACACACACACTGACACAGACACACACAAACACATACTGACACACTCAGACACACACACACACATGCACACACACTGACTGATACATACTGACACACACACACATGCAGACAAAAGCGTCAGAGTGGGTTACCTACCATTTTATGTCAAAATGGGTTCCCATATTTCTATTTATTCTAGGGCTCTGGAATTGATGCGAATGTTTAGAACTCACCTTATAACTAAGCTCTATAACTTAAAAAAAAATAGACATTTTCTAGAAACAGAGCCACTAGATGGAAAAAAAAATGGGTTTCTACCAATAATGTGGGTGCCTCTCACACAAAAACTGGCATTACAGTCAAAATGGGTGTCTTCACAACAGTAAGCGTCTGTAATAAGGTCAAGTTCATGGAATACTTCTTTTTCACATTAATTTTTTTTCCAACTTAATGTGTATGTGTGCTTTTAACATTTTTAACATTGTATGTGCAAAATTCAATAAACACTGGCCCGTAACCTTTCGATTATGATTTTTACAGAGGAAATCTTTTAAACATTGCTGCGTTTTGTCCTTCTGAAGCAGAACAGTTTATCATGGCATTGATGTGAGAATCAACATAATGTATTCTGGAAATTAAAGGACTTTTTTTTTGGTTTTGGGTACTCTGGAGTTTCAGACAAACAGCAACAGAGCATATTGAATATTAACCCTTATCATTCGGAATACACCAGTGTGTGCAACAAGTGTGACTGAAATAGTCCAAGGGTTAGTGCCAGAATAGCTTGGTGCCTCTAGGCGCCAATCTATTGTGGCACCACCCTTGAACTAAAGCTATTGGTCTATGTCCTCATCTGTAAGTACTGTAATGTAGCTTGCATAGAATTATGGCAGTGAACAAATTTGAAGCTTTTTAGCCTCAGTATGACTATGGTGCGGGTCAAAAAGTGTGGAAAAATATGAAAGATAGAAAAAGACCCAGATGAAGAAACTAACACTTAACTTATTCTACCCCAGCAAAATAGATCCACCACGATAGTTCAAGGGTGATGCCAGAATAGCTTGGCGCCTATGGGCGCCAAGCTATTCTGGCATCACCCTTGAACTATCATGGTGGATCTGTGTCCTGCACTGCAACACAGTCTTCTGAAGACGACTTCAACATTTGGGCTTAACTTATTCTACCCCAGACACACCACAGCAAAATAAAGATCCACCATGATAGTTCAAGGGTGATGCCAGAACAGCTTGGCGCCCATAGGCGCCAAGCTGTTCTGGCATCACCCTTGAACTATCATGGTGGATCTGTGTCCTGCACTGCAACGCAGTCTTCTGAAGACGACTTCAACATTTGGGGATTCCGGTCTTGGGGTAGAATGAGTTAAAATGACAGAACAGAACACTGACATTAATTAATTAACTGACAACATAAGAAATCACTTGAAACTTCAGCCTTTATTATTGTCTTTCGTCCCCAACAACCAACCATTCTTCCATGTGCAGAGTTTTAAAAATGGTATGCAGTATATTACAAAATGATCCAGACCCCCCCCCCCCTCCCCCTAATAACACTCTTGTAATCAATCTTTACGTTGTCAATGGTTTTCTTATCTTATCTTATTATTGTCTTTTGTCCCCAGCCGGCTGTTTCGTTTTGCAAATCCAAGGGTTATACAGTATACAAAATGATCCAGGCGTCCATCAGATAAAAAAAAAAGCAGGCTATACATACTGAAACCACCCCAATAATAACTCTCTTGTAATAAATCTGTATGAAACCGAAAATGCCACGAGTGGCGGGGAACCTCAATTCATTTCTTTTGTAACTTTTTCAGTCTGTTGCGGACGTAATCCTTAATGTTTGTCCAGCGCCTATGTCTAAGTGCGGGCTTCTCGGCCATTGCGTGCTGTATCTCGGCCTTTCCAGGAAGTTTGTTCATGACGAGGTGTGTCTTGAAACGAGTTTGAACAGCTTTCTCTTCAGCTTCCCCCCATGGTTTCCATGTAAATCTAGCTTTCTTTCGAACAGGAGCTGACGCAGTACTGTCATCATCAAAACTATCTAGATTGTCATCAGGCTCTGGACGTCGTTTCTCCGTCATGCTCATCGATTCCTGTGTTGTTGACTTGCTACTTGCTTCATTCACAGGTGCTGTTCCCTCCGAGACCTCTCTGCCAGTTTCTGATGTGTCTTCATTGTCAAAGTCAATCTCTTCATCATCGCCCAGCTCAGCTCTAATGCAACTCTCAAAATCTGTCATCCCATTGAAGAATCTTTGCCACTTTTGCCTTTTGAAGGACGTCTTGAGGTTGGCGGTAGATATGGCGATGTATCCGAATATCATAGCCAAGGAAATCTGCCAGCTGATCCTGGTCTAACTCCGAGATGGCCATTGACTGAGCCAAAGTTGCAACCTGCTTCCGTAACTGAGTAAATGTGAACATGGCTGGGTATGACACCCCTGCTTCTAGGGCATGGGCCTTCAGAACATCATGGCCTCTGTAAGGCCTCTGACCAGAAGGTGTGGCAAAGATGTACTGGGAATCAGCCAGAGCTGGCACTGATTGCCTCATTTGAAGGATTCTGTCCACAGTTGTCATCATCTTCTTCGTCAGCAAAACGGGAACACTCCTATTAAACTTGCCTCTGATTTCCACTCGCTGAAAATGATTCACCATTTTCTTCTCAACCTCTGTGAGACCTTTCAAGATATCTTGATTGGTGATCGATCCAATCTTAGCATTCTGGAAGTCTGACACCTTC
Source organism: Semisulcospira habei (assembly GCA_036245525.1). Lineage (NCBI taxonomy): Eukaryota > Metazoa > Mollusca > Gastropoda > Semisulcospiridae > Semisulcospira > Semisulcospira habei. The sequence goes on from BTPG01000004.1 coordinate 185,875,461, forward strand.
ATTCTCTGAACTTCTCCCCCTCGTTTTCGGTTGAAAAGTGATACAGCACAAAGAGTTGCTTTAACCACTGTCGGATAATCTTCCGAAACCATCCTTGTCTCAAGAAGCTGTTGGACCTTCCTCACATCTTCACATGATGGGATCAGCTTGGGTTTGTTCATGGTCATTTTCCCGACCGACTGGGCTGCTGTAGCGGACACACAATCATACCAGTCCCCATTGAAGACAGAGTCAAACCGCTGCGCCTCAGAGAGCTCCTGTCGCCACCTGTCGTCTGAACCCTGCCCAAGCTGTTTGGATGCCTGTGACTGTTTGATCTGTGAACACTTTTTCAAAGCATGGCCTATGCGCATTGCGAGATTGCCTTTTTTGAACTGATGTGTGTCCCCATCAAAATCTGCTAGCTCTTTTACAGCCAGGACAACATGATCAAAGCTAGCTGAATTGATCACATCATTTAAACTTGCGATTTTCATTTCTGATCTCACTCTGATAATCTTTAATAGTCTCCCTAACTCCCGCATCCTGGAGCTGATTTGTCCAGCCGTGTGGTCTTCAATGTCCCTGCGGTCAAATAATCTCTTTCCATACTCAAGAAGCAAGGGGTCAGTTCTGATGAGACGGCTTATCTCATCATCTCTCTGGCTGGCCAAGACCTTGTGATAGAAGGAAAATTCAACGTCTAAGGGTATTGGAAGCATTAGGCGACCACGGCGCGCCGCGTCCCCTCGCCGAGTGATCTGAAACTCTCCTGGCTTCTGACAGCAACGTTTTGAGTGTACAGAGATCAGCTTTTTTTGATAGAGCCCTTTGCAATGGCTACAGGCGAGAAGGTCGTCTACCTTACTAGTTTTGGTGCGATACTTAGGAATCAAACATCCGGATTTGTTTTCAAGAACAGCAACGTTATGCATGTAATCACCCTCATCTTGTAGTCTAATCCATGCTCGACGTCTCTGCTTGGTCCCTTTTTTCATCGACAAAATTTTAGCAACGTCTGCCTCATCTGCATGGACATCTTGTAAGTGCGTGCTCATTTTCAAGACAAGCTTGCCACACAATTTGCATGCATGTTTCTTGTCCCATTTGTACTTTCCTTTCCCTCTCTGTGACACGTGCACACCTGTTTCTTCTGTAAGTGCTCTTTCCCCACTCTTTCCAGCATCATGTTCCTCCTGCCTATCCACATTCTCATTGCCACCCCCTAACGCACACTGCACCTTGCTGGTACTAGCGTCACCGACACCTGGCCACCCCGAACCTGCCACTTTGATGAAATCTAACATAGTCGATACAATACTGTCTATGTCAGAGATCCCAGCAATTGATGCCGACACACCCTCTGAATCCGTTGAACTCGAGCCAGGAACAAACTCCTCGTCATCACTGCCCTCGTATTGCGATGCGCTGGCACTACTCTCAGTCTCGGGCCCATCCCAGGCGCCATTTGCCAACTGGAGAAAGAAAGAAAGAAAGAAAGATTGAAACCAAAGCTGCATTAGGGGACAGAAACAGCCCAATTTTGGTTTAAGGGGCCTTGCACAAGAATAAAAAGAGTAATCCCGTGTATGACCGATTTACATATGTGTGACCTCGGTGACGAGGGCTGGCTTCTGCAGCAGCAAAATCCACGTTTTCTGAAAATGCAAGCAGTTTTCACACATTTGTCAACCCTGCGTGACCCTTTGAGAGAGGTCACTCAAATTGGCATGTTTAAAAAGGTCTTGCCACAAAGTATCCTTGGGCCAAGCTTGAAGAATGTGGCTTGAATAGTCTCCGAAAAAAATGCCACCGTTAACTCATTCTACCCCCCGACACACCACAGCAGGATAAGGATCGACCATGATAGTTCAAAGGTGATGCCAGAATAGCTTGGTGCCTACGGGCGCCAAGCTATTCTGGCATCACCCTTGAACTATCATGGTCGATCTGTGTCCTGCGCTGCAATGCGGTCTTGAGAGGACAGGGGCAAAATTTAAGGATTTTGGTGTTGGGGTAGAATGAGTTAAAGTTTACCATGGATGACGGACGGACGACCAGTGGCCCAGAACATAAACTCACTTTTGCTTTGCACGCACGCCAGCCAATAAAATGAAGATGATCATAGAATCACTTTACTTACCAGTTTGTAATTGGGAGCATTCCGCTGCCGTCCATGCACCCTCCTACCAGACGCACCCTCTGTGGCGGAGGCTGGGGGGGTGGGGGTGGGGGCCATGATGCTGCAGCATAGATCCCGATGGGTTTGGACATCCTGCTGCCATCCGGCGCTGGGTGTGTGCAGAAAGTCCTGAGCCGGTGTGACCAAAACGGTGTTGCTGCAAACATGTCCAATACAACCATGTAAACCAACTGACATTTTGAATCAGATTGATTGTACATTGCTTAACGTCCCGACAGCAACAAGGCTTTCTCAGGACGTGCCTGCACTGCTTGTGAAAAAAACACCTGAACAGAACATTGCCAGGTATGTCGCCAGCCGGTCAAATACGTTAAATAAACCTAACACATGGGGCCTAAATAAAGCTAAGACCATTTAGCAACACACATCCAATATCAAGAGCTACAGGCAGTGCAGACAGTAGGGAGAGTTTTAAAAAGGCAAATACAGGTGAATGGACAAAGGGTAGACAGAAACACATGCCCCAGAATAGAGAGAAAACCCCACCCTGTGGGGCTGACCAGGGTGACCCTGACAACTAAAAACTGGTAATACAGTAAAAAGCGACATTTCAGTTGCACATTCCGAAAGACCTGTTTGTGGACGTTTGTTCTTCGAATCGCGAGGCAGTTTTGCGAACGAGGATTGAAATCTGGCGCCATTTTTAAAAATAAAAAAAGTCAACTGATACTGTGCAAGTTACTTTTCGATCACTGACAATCACACATGTCAGAAAAAAAAGAAACAAAATCGCGTGGCAGATTGACCTTGTAATGGGGTTATTGAACGAATTCCTTTCATTGAAGAAGAAAGCTTTTGTTAAAATCGTGGGGTTCTATTATCATTTACTACAAGACTCAACGGTCAGAGAGAGGAAGACACGGACCGAGCCACGGCTGAAGCAGACGCCTTATTTTTCTGGGCCAAACTGGTATCGGGGATTGGAGGCATCTCTCAGTTAAATAACTGCACTGAACAAGTACATTTGGGCGTGCTCTTAACTAAGAAATATTGCATAAAGTACCTCTGCAAACGCTGGAGAATGGTTGAACTGTTGGGGACGAAAGACGACGTTTTAGGAAGGGCAAGGGAAACAACTCCGTTCATCGGTGTTGGGCTAACCAATCAGCGATCATCAAGTTGATCTGAAAACACTCCACTTCCGTGTCAACACACAGGCCCAGGGCATCGCCAACACACAACATGAAGTAAATCTGGCGAAATGGGGACATCCTATTTTGATATTTTTTTCTGACTTTTGAATGAAAGATAATGCAGAAACAACCCTCAGAAAAAATGGGTGCCTGACTTGGTCACCCAGAATTTTACACACACCCATTTTGCATAAGGATGGTAAAGAAAGTAACCCAATTGAGTGGTTTGGTGTGCACACACACACAAACACACACACATACTCACACACAAACATCGACACACACACACACACACACACACACACACACACACACACACACACACACACACACACACACACACACACACACACACGAATGCCTGTGAGAGTGGCATTGCACCAGTTAGCCCCAGTCTCCTCGCCTATCGGCATTGAGTGTGCATTCATCATCATGTTTATCATGGGTCAGAGGTCAAGACGCGCGGACAGACAGCTAGTATCGCCCAGATACACTCTGCCTCGTGAATCACGTTACCTCTGACAGTAATGCGGTCTCGGTCGTGAAGGGCGGGAGAGAGGCGGAGTTTGTTGCGGCTGGCTCGCGCGCACTAGGTGCACGTGCATCAAATTAAGAGGTAACAATGTCGTTCAAACGCTTTCAAGAGTGTCAGTAGGGGCTGCGCAATTGCAGGGGCTCACGAAGATCTATCTATATCTTGCAGTAATGCGGTGTCCATTCATTCTAGGCAGACAGTCAAGGGCGGGTCATTATGGCCGAAAATAGTCATGCATGCAATGGCCGACCCGACTACATCAGAAAGAAAATCCCAAACAATAAAGTACAATTTATTAAATAAACTGCGTTGTAATAGTTCTTTTTAAGCTTGTATTTTCTTTCTTTGTTGAGATTTGCACGTCAGTTTGACAGTCACCTTTTTAGGTCTGGATTTCCAGCCTAGCAAGAACTGTTGCAGCAACGAGAACGCTACTGACAAAGCCCCTTGGGTCATCTGTATGAGCGTGAGCTTATTCCTGCGCCAGCTACTCAACTCAAGCAAGGTGTTCTGCAATAGCGGAGCACCTTTCTTAATGGCTGGCTCAGGACTACTATCACTCATGCAACTGGTCCTTGTTTCTCTTGCCATCTTGTTTGGCCTTGGCAAAGCTTAATCAGCAATAAAATACGGCCCGGGTTCTTGGGTGACATTTGCACCCTGGCGTACCGAAACAGTGTTGTCATAGTGTCAAGTTTGTGTTACCGAGCCGCGGCTAACTTGGTCAACTCGCTTGATTGCTGACTAAACACCCAAAACGCAGAGCAAGTTGTCAACAGCTATTTCCACTCCATTTCTCTATTTTTCTTTTCCCGGCCTCTGTCTCAGTAAGCAACATGTCCTCGGGCCGCCGTTGGCCGGCCGTACCTGGGGTCAGTTGCATGGGCGAGTTTAGTCCTGTGCCAAAAACTAAGCCAAGGTGCCCCGCTGTAGATCCTGCATTTGGTCCTGCGGCAGCCACTCAAGCCGCGAGGTGCCGATCAGCTGAGCAGAGCATGTTGCTCAGTGGCTTGCGCAGGACTAAGCTCAATCATGCAGCTGGTCTCTGGCCCGCCCACAGCCGCTCGCGGATCAGCTACGGTCGACGCGGGTTCAGTCGGCCCAATGACCTTCTGCCTTCCTGGGTATTTACTACAACAACATGCCAGTACAGTATCCACACTGCGGTAAAAAGACGGCTCTATTTGCAGAAATTTATTCTCGAACTGTTACAATCAGGTCCCCCCCCCCCCCTCCCCCAACAGTTTCTTGTTTTGTTTCCAGGGACAACATTAATACTACATTTATGCCTATAAATGCTACACTCAGGCTGCACCCGCAGACGCGAGGGCTAACTGTGTGAGATTATACAAATGTCTCGTGGTTGTGTGTGTGCGCGCGCGCGCGCGTGTGTGCCGCGCGCACGTGTTTGCGTGTGTGTGCGTATGGGCGTGTGCACGTGTGTGTGTGTGTGTGTGTGTGCGTGCGTGTGTGTTGTGTGTAGGCCTACATGTGTGTGTGTGTGTGTGTGTGTGTGCGAGCGCGCGCGCGCGCGTGTGTGCCGCACGTGTGTGAACCCATTTAGTCTCACGACCGCATGTCCCAAATTTTGGAGGCGTCACCTAGCGACTATGCGCCAGTTGCAGGAGATTGGATCGACCATGATAATTCAAGGGTAGTGCCAGATTAGCTTGGCGCCTGACGGCGCCAAGCTAATCTGGCACTACCCTTGAATTATCATGGTCGACCCATCTCCTGCTGTAGGGCGTCGGGGCTGAACGGGTTATACTGACTTGTGTACGTTCTGAAAAAAACAACAACACATCCATAGTCATTTTTTGCAAAAATGTGACAACGCCTTCAGCTAAATCAATTATCTTGTCCTAAAATGGACCAGCGTTATCTGATCTTTGTCAACATCTTGTCGTTACCAGAGGGTGTATCCGTTCACCCCCATCAGTTCCCACCCTTATTACATATTAACTCTTTGGCTGTCGCGACACAAACCGCTGCCGACCAGCAAAGGGTTAACCCCTTCACGTCCAGGGACCATGAGTCAAATCATCCTGCGTCCTGTCCAACTGAAACTAGGGGCATAAATCATTTGGTGAAAAAAAAAAAAAAAAAAGACAGGATGTCCATTTTTGAGAAAAGCGAAATTTTGATGGTTATACAAATCTCGCTTTTCATCTTTTGCCCAGATGACGGCACAAACGTTGCCACTCCTTAACTCATTCGAGACGTGCCGCATCCGGACACGCGGCCTAAAACCGCGTGTCCGGATGCGGCACGTCTCGATCGAGTTAATGCGAGCAACAGATCACTTTCTTATGATGGAACCTCCACGGCTGCGTACTCCTATGAAACCGTCTGTGCCCCTTGTAGATGGCAGTGTGGGTGAGTGATTTCAGTGTCAAGTTACCGATCAGCCCGCCGTCACATGGCAATATAATGTTAGTAGGTTAATTTTTTTTTAGAAAAGCGCGATTTTCGTTGTGTAACAATGACAGTCGCGCTTTTCGCAAAAATGGACATAATACCTTTTGCCATATGACGACAGAGTTACGTCTCCTAATACATCTTGTAGTGCCGCCAGCGACGTCCGTGAATATATTTTGCCTGTAACTTTGAGCATTTATGTATTTGTATACTGACGAGCGAAAGAAATGCAACATATTTGGAATCACCAGAAACACTGAAGTATTCCCGATGATTCCACGAATGTCGCATTTCTTTTGCTTGTCAATATATGTGGGGAACACGTGCAATGACAAGCCACTGTACACCCCCCCCCCCCCCCACACACACACACACACACTATGCTGACACGCTCGAGTGAGCATATGCACACGCACACACGCACGCACGGGCGCACGCACACCAACGCACGCACGGGCGCACGCACACACACGCACGGACGCGCGCACACACACACGCACACATAAAAACACACACACACGCACGCACGCATGCACACACACATGCACACACACACCAATTAATGAGGCTAACCGCAACAAAACAACCGAGCAGCCCAATCAGTCAGCCAGTCAGTTATTTAATCAGTCAGTAAGTCAGTCAGTCGGTCGGTCCGGCGGTCAATTAATCAGTTAGTGTGAGTGCGTGCGTACTCTCTCGCGCGCGCATGGAGTATGTGCGTGTGTGTGCGTGTGTGCGCGTGCATATGGAGACACAGTGGATGCGCGAGCGTATATGTGTGTGTGTGTGTGTGCGTGCGTGTGTATGTGTGTGTGCGTCCTTATTTTCCTCGCTTGAGAATTTGTCCATATACCGGCGTTGATCCTGGCCGGTGCAGTGGGTCCGTGACGTTGCATGCTGTCGGAACGATTAGGGAATTTTCAGTGCTTCGAACTCGCGATAGGAATTGGAAGGAAAGGGGTAAAATGTACTGACTTTTTCTTAACTCATTCAGCCCGGCGCACGTATTTCCCAAATTTTGGAGGCGTCATCTAATGACTATGCACCTGTTGCAGGAGATGGATCGACCATGATAATTCAAAGGGTAGTGCGGCCAGATTAGCTTGGCGCCGACACTTATCTGACACTACCTTGCGGAATTATCATGGTCGACCCATCTTCTGCTGTAGTGCGTCAGGGCTGAATGGGTTAAACGCCACATCAAAACTTACTGGCAACTTATGCCCCAGGGTCAGATACATGAGTGAGCTTCGTCCTGCGCCAGCCACTAAGCAAGGTGCTCCGCGACAGCTTAGTGGCTGGCGCAGGACGAAGCTCATTCATGCAGCTGACCGCGGTGGTCTAATATGCATACTTCGTACGCTATAAACCAACTGGCATGCCCTCTAGACTGAGAGATTGGCAGTCGAGTGTTGGGGGCGCTAGGAGTGACCAATATCAGTCGATTTACTGCTGAATGCAGTCTAACATTGCATGATCGAGACAGAAAGTGTGACGATCGGAATAATTCAGGTGTAGGCAAGAGGCATAGAACATCATGAGCCCCGCGACTGCGGGTCGCAACATTTTGACCTACATGAGGCATAGAACCTCATGAGCCCCCGCGACTGCGGGGACTCATGAGGTTCTATGCCTCATGCAGCTGAATATGTTGCGACACATATGACCTGCACTCGGATGTGAGGGGCAAAGGCATAGACACTGACACGCGGACACAAACACACTGGCAGGCACGCACGCCAGCACGCACACACAGACACGCGCGAGCTCCCACACACACACCTGCACGTGTACACATGTACACACACATCCATACCAACGAACGTACGCACACACTGACGCACCTACACACAAACGCATGCACGCACCAACATACACACACACACACACACACACACACGGTCAAACACACGCACACACGCGCGCACCAACACACACACACACACGACGAACTCACACACGCACTAACACCGTCACACACCCGCGCACGCATACACACACACCCGCACGCACGCGCGCACGCAAGCACGCACACACATACACGTATTGACGCACACATTTGTTGACATGAACACATTGCGACACACCTACACACAAACGCATACATGCACTCCCCCCCCCCCCAACCACACGCACGCAAGCGCGCACACACACGCACGTGCGCGCGCGCTCGCACTCACGCACGTGCGCGCGCGCTCGCACTCACACACGTACACACTAAACGCACGCACGCACGAATGAAGACAAGCACACACGCACGCACGCGCATACCGACACACACACACACACACACACACACACACACACACACACACACACACACACACACACCGCTGACGCGTCAGTTGATCTGTGTTCATTCCTCTCTTCCATACAATCCCGCCCTAATCCCCGCCCTTGTCAAACCCCCGCCAACTAGATCTTCACACTCAGCACCACCACCCCTTCATTTCTTCTTTCCTCCCCCCCACCCCTTCCGCCCCACCTCCTCCGATCCACACTGCGCCACCTAACCTAAACACTTTTTTTTTTTTTTTTTTTTTTTTTTGGGGGGGGGGGGGGGGACGCCAAAGCATGCTTAAATGCGCCAGCTCTCTTCTATTCATCGTTAACTCTGTAACTGCCGTTTAGCACCAGAAAAGCAGTTGCAGTCGCACGCAACAATTTAAAAAAGAAAGTTTACATTTCAAAAACAAATCTCCCCTATGTTTCTTCTCTCTCAGTTTTAGAGTCAGTAACTGACCTTGTTTCGCACCAAAAATAAAATTAAAAGAAAAGTCGGACACCATCCGTCTGCAAAGATGCATTGGTCCTCATGAGTCCCGCGCAGTGTTAATGTACATCTATGTTCTCCAAGCGTAGATTGAACGGTGGTCAGCCTGCGATGGTGTGAGCTCTTTTGACACACCAGAAGAGCTCCTGTAATTTCAACCTCTTCCACTCCCCTACGTCCGAGGAGGTAAAGTGGGCTAACTTCTCGAGTGCGAGGCATGCGAGCCCCTGCTCATGAGAATCTATGCCTTTTAAAATCTAGAGAGGCTTGCTTGGCAGACCTAATCCACAAGTGTTTATTCCGACCTAGATTTGTGCTAAAACAACAGTCGCGGAATTTTATCTTTATGATTCTGTGAAATCCAGAATGGCAGGAATCGTTTACTGGAACTCTGTGAGAACTCATTTTTTGGGCGGACGGAGAAAGGCATTGACAGGGGGTGGGGTGGAGCGGGGGCGGGGAAGGGGGGGAGGGGTGGTGGGGGTGGGTGGATTGGGGTGAGTGGGTTGATGGGGGTTGGGAGAACGTAAGTTGGTGTATTTGGGGGTGGGGGGTGGGGGTGGGGGTAGGGTGGGGGGGAACGAGCGAGGAGCGAGTCAAGTTAAATCTCTTGTAATTCTCGCCGCTGGTGGAAAGGCGTTGAGTTTAGACGGCGTTGATGGAGGTGCCGCACCAAAAATTAACCCCTTCGCTGCCTGAAAAACCCAGCCGCAACCGCCGAAGGAACATGGACACAAAGTGGTGCCAGTAAGATGCAGAGATTCTCAGGAGGCCCCGCAACTGCGGTGGCTCATGATGATCCATGTCTCTTGCAGCTGAATCGTGTTTACCCTGCTTTTTCCCCGGCATGAAAACGGTTAACCCATTACAGCATGAGGTTGATTTAAAAAACAAACAACAACAACAACACCCGTTGCTTATTGTCCTATGAAGGCTACAGATACAGATTAGGAGTTAGATCCATCATTTTAGTTCAAGGGTGGTGCCAGAATAGCTTGGCACCTCAAGCCACCCTTGAGACCACCCTTGAACTATCATAGTCAAACTTATTGCAAGCAATGGTGTATCAGGATGAAATGATAAAGTATCTAAAACCATGTGTCTTCATTTAGTGTAGAAAAGATTATAGTGCCTTCAAGCCTTCAGAAATAGGGATGTAGGCCAAATTTGGTAGAGGTTTCGCCAGTCAGTGGAAAGAATGTGATTTGAATAATTAAATGCCCTCCCCCCTCCCCATATTGGATAACTCCCCCTGTCACACCACCCCTCCAATATACCTGTGACTCTGTATAATTAAACACCCCAAGTGCGCACATATACACGGACTGGGAGAACATGATTTTATGTGAATGATTCAGAACAGCGACGACAGAACACAGAACGAACAAACGACTGACCGACTGACTGACTGACTGACTGACTGACTGACTGACTGACTGACTGAATGAATGAATGAATGAACGAATGAATGAATGCCAGAAAAAAAGAATGAATGAATGAATGAATAAATGGTTGAACAGATATTTATTCAGCTGTAACGAACGAACGAATCAATCAATCAATCAATCAATCAATCAATCAATCAATCAATCAATCAATCAATCAATCAATCAATCAATCCGTCCGTCCGTCCGTCCGTCGGTCGGTCGGTCGGTCGGTCAGTCAGTCAGTCAGTCAATCAATCAATCAACCAATTAATCAATCAATGAATGAATTTACTTTTTGTTCAACAAACGTTACAGGCAGAAAATGGATCGAGCGAGTCTCAGAGAGAGAGAGAGAGAGAGAGAGAGAGAGAGAGAGAGAGAGAGAGAGAGAGAGAGAGAGAGAGAGAGAGAGAGAGAGAGAGAGAAAGACAGACAGACAGACAGACAGACAGACAGAGACAGAGAGAGACTTGTTATGAAAGTCGCCGCATTCTGGGGTACATTTTCAGTTGGCAGCTGTTTTATGTTTTATGTTGTAAACGGAGACTGCTCGTCACTGTATACTGACCTTTTTCCACCCAGCCCTAACACTCTACAGCAGGAGATGGATCGACCATGACAGCTCAAGCCATGACAGTTCAAAGATAGTACCGGACAAGCTTGGCGCCTTCAGGCGCCAAACTTGTCTGGTACTATCCTTGAACTATCAGTGCTGAACTGTACAATTTTTTTTTTTTTTTTTTTTGTAAGGGCACGTGGCCTGAATAGAACCAATTTCAAGAGAATTTGACGTAATTTGGCACTAGCACCGAACTATCATTGGCGATATATATACGCTTGCTGGTTTAAGTATGTGGTCAGAGCACTACTCCCACATAGGAGAATTCGAAACACTAACACTGAACTACCACGGTCGATCTACAGCCTGGATTGACAGGCACTCTTCAGAGAACAATAATAATATTCTGGAATTTCAACACTGATCAGGGACCAGCTGCATTGAGTGAGTTTAAATCCTGCGCAAGCCAAACTAAGCGAGGTGCGCCTTGCTTGGTGTGGTTTGAGCAGGACTTAAGCTCACCCATGCAACCGGCCCCCCGATGTGTTAGCAAAGTGCAAAGTTAATGTTTCATTGCCTGCTTGGATTTAAAAAAGAAAAAGAGAAAGAAAAGAAATAACGACGTTTGGGTGACTACACAAAGAAATTTCCGTCGGTGAAACATCTGTGGGGCCTCTCTCGAGCAGCCTAACTATCGAGGCATGGACGCCGTGATCCTCATGAGCCCCTGCATTCGCAGAGGCTCATGAGGATCTTTCTCTTGCAGCTGAGACTGTGTTGGTTGCGTAACTGCATACTAACAAGACACCGGCTAGACGTGAAAAGGTAACTACGCATTTTGTTGTGTAGATCATAAAATTCGGGGGCAATGACACTTTAATTTCATTCCAGAAAATTCCATTTAATCCCGACGCACTAGAGTAGGAGATGGACCGACCGTGATAATTCAAGGGTAGTGCCAGATTAGCTTGGCGCCTTCAGGCGCCAAGCTAATCTGGCACTACCCTTGAATTATCACGGTCGATCCATCTCCTGCAACTGGTAAATATAGTCGTTAGTGATTGACACCATTTTTGCGGCTTTGGTTTTGGATTCGATTGATTATTGGTGTTTAACGCCGAGCAGGCGACTAAGGCCATCTCACGGCGGATTTTGCGGCCTAGGGGGTTAAATTCGGTACAAAGAACCAGGTAAAACGAGTATACGCAGCATTAACACTTCTAGAGTCAAATGCTTGGCTTCATGTTTAAAGCGACCCACTTCAGGTAACAAAGGGTTATCAGTTTGCAATAGCACCTTCACACGTGTTCAGTCGTGCGCGGGGCCTGCTGAGGTCTACTTCGGCCCGTTGACTGACGTGTTTTACTCTTCTTTTTTTCTTTTTTTTTTTTTCTGTCGTCTTCCTTGCTTTTGCTTTTAACCATTTGGCTGTCGGCAGCGCTTTTTGTAGCGGCCTGTAGGAATCACCGCGACAAAAAAAAAAAAAAAGCTACTGACAGCGAAAGGGTTAAGAAATCCGGACGCTGACGTGCAGGCAGAAAGCACTCATCTTTAGGGACGCTGACGTGCAGGCAGAAAGCACTCATCTTCAGGGACACTGACGTGCAGGCAGAAAGCACTCATCTTTAGGGACGCTGACGTGCAGGCAGAAAGCACTCATCTTTAGGGACGCTGACGTGCAGGCAGAAAGCACTCATCTTTAGGGACGCTGACGTGCAGGCAGAAAGCACTCATCTTTAGGGACGCTGACGTGCAGGCAGAAAGCACTCATCTTTAGGGAAGGTGCGTAAAAAGTACAAATGTACGAAGAGGACAAAATCTAGAACATTAAAACACGGTGTTAAAGTTGCACTCTTCGAACCCCCCTCCCCTCCCCTCCCCTACCCCTGCCCCCCCCCCCCCCCCGCCATCCCACTCCCCCCAACCACCATTCATTCACACTACCCTCCCGGCCCTCCACCCCGACACCCACACACTCAATTCAGTTCACTTAAATTTTTGTGTTTTTATATTAAGACCCTTCCGTGCTAAGCTGCTTCTAGCTAAACTACAAAGAGAGACTGCTAAATAAGAAAATGGTAAAAGTCAGTCTAAACCTGGAACTATCACTGAACTATCACCGTGAAGCCATATAGTGCTGATGCTTGTCAAGATGCTTACGCTCCTGACAGGTTAACCCTTTGGCCGTCGGTAAAAAAGTCGATACCGACAGTGTAAGGGTTTAATCCGTTCCGTGCCGAGAAAATCTGAAAACCATACAACTGCAAGAAACATAGATCCTCCTGAGCCCCCGCAGTCGCGGGGGCTCATGAGGATCCATGTCTCTTGCTGACATCATTTTAAATCCATGTTTCCGGGACAGCTAGGGTCTTTCGTGTCTTGAGTTAACGAAGATTGCGGAAACAGTCTGCGTCAGCTAGCACTGAACGGGTTAACTTTGTGGCTGTCGGTACGGGTTTTAGTCGGCGAAGATTCCTGCACAGGAATCATCGGGACTAAAACCGCAACCGACACCCTAAGGGTTTAACAAGAGCGCCCCCCCCCCCCCCCCAAAAAAAAAAAAAAAAAAAAAAAAAAACCAAACAAACAAACAAACAAACAACAACAAACAAAACAAAACAAAACAAAACAAAACAAAAAAACAAAAAACCAAAAAAAAAACGGACATCGTCTACGATTGCCTATTCAGTAGTGTCTCGCGCAAGTGTACTCCTAAAAGAACATCTTCAAACTTTTGATGAGTAAGATTCATAGTTCTCATGAGCCCCCTGCGAATGCATGGGCTAATGTGACTCTATGTCTGGCAGATAGATGGGGCTGACGAGGAACTGCTCCGTTTGCATGCCAACCAAAGCTGACCGCATGGCCGAGCGAGCTTTACGTGCAAAAGGCCCGTGCATAAGGCACCCCGTCCCCCCCCCCCCCCCCCCACACACACACACCCATCCCCTCCGGGGCAGCGACCCAGTGACACAATTTCCTGGCTGCGCAGTCAGTCACTGCAGTTTTTCCACTGGCTCAATGACCTTTGAGGGTCGGGTGCGTTTTCATTCTGAGCCGGCATGGGTAAATATATCGGCATCAGTATTTTTCCTTAATGCACTAATCCAGGGTGGAAAAACGGATTTGTTCATTAGCATTTCCGTTGAAAGGTCCTGGTAAATCAAAGTGGCACAGTTGGAGTGCGCCTGAGTTGATCAGTGTTCAGGACGTACTCCATAGGCAATAGATTTCCCTGTCCCCCATCACCCGCCCGTCAGGGCCGTCCATGATCACCTCGGTGCTGTGGACGTTAAACCCGAACGAACTAACTAACTTAATGCACTTGGTGGTTACCGCAACTGGTCAGCTTTTCGGAGTCAGCCAAATTTTCCAAACGGACCTCGTTAACCCATTACATCCTGAGCCGGCTGATTAAAAAAAAAAGCAACCCTGCTTATTGTCCTATGAAGGCTACATTACAGAGTAGGACTGAGATAGATCAACCAGTTTAGTTCAAGGGTGGTGCCAGAATAGCTTGGCGCCTCACTGAGGCGCCAAGCTATTCTGGCACCACCCTTGAACTATCATAGTCAAATTTATTTCAAGCAGTGATTGTATCAGGATGAAAGAGTTAAGATTCTGCAGTCCAGCAGATTGCTGCCGATTAGCAACCACGTGCTTTTGGCTGGCAATACCAGTGACGTACGTCCGGGTGAGCGCGGCTAAATCGACGCTGCTCGGAAATCAGACCGCACAGGTCAAATAGTCCATGAGCCAGACCTGACTACTGTGCAGCCCCTCCCCCCCCCCCCCCACACACACACACAGAATACTCAATAAGATGAGCTTCAAAGTGTAGCTTGGTGTGTCATCACCCTTGAACTATCATCATGGTCGAGTCATATCTTGCTGTGGTGTGTCGCGGGCAGAATGAGTTAACACAGATTTCAGAACACAGTCTGCGTTCATTGACAGTGAAGGGGTAAAAAATAGGTAGTTTGGTTGCCCGGGGCGGCACTGCTCAGTAGCGGCGTGTGTACAGCGGAGAAGGCTGCCCAAATATTTGATCGTGGGACAGTAAAGAACGGGGCCATAATGAAAACGCTTCACTATGTGCGCTGCAGGGAGCTGTGCAGGCAGTCAACAACACAGCGTGCACGAGCTGGAGACCCAGTGACCCACATCTGCACGTGCATCTCGCGCGCTCCGCGCGCGCACGTCCCTTATACTCCACAGCGTAGTACTACATGACAACTGTGCTCGTGCAGAACAGTCGTAGGTTGAATTCCGTGAGGGCCCGGACGGAGGAAAGAGTGCGGTTTGATTTTTGGCTGCTAAGGAAACTAGAAAAGGGTGATGGTTATTTTATGTCTCCAGTAGATCTGTGGGGTTCGCCTCAGGGTTGGGGAAGAAATAGAACAATTTGTTCACTCCGCCGTACTGACAAATCCTTTTTTCCAGCAGCTTGCACGCGCACAAGTTCGTAGTTTGGGACGAAAGGATATTGGGGCGGGTGTCGCAGTTGGGGATCTCTGCGTCTGTGTGTGCGTGTGCATGAGCGCGCGCGCGCGCTCGGCATACGCACTTACACAGAGTGTGTGTGTGTGTGTGTGTGTGTGTGTGTGTGTGTGTGTGTGCCAGTGTGTGTGTGTGTGTGTGTGTGTGTGTGTGTGTGTGTGTGTGAGAGAGAGAGAGAGAGAGAGAGAGAGAGAGAGAGAGAGAGAGAGAAATGAAATGAAATGAAATGAAATGAAACTTTATTTTCCAAGGATAAAAGAATAGGTGCGCAGACATTTTTTCATTATTGTCCTTGCTACAAACTACATGAAAACACACACACAAGCACGCACACACCCACACACACACACACACACACACACACACACACACACACACACACACACACACACACACACACACACACACACCACACACACACACACGCCGGCACGCACGGCACGCGCTTGCTCACACACACATTGACACACACATACACGCACGCACACACGTACGGAAGTACGTAAAGTCAGAGTTAGGGCAGACCCCGCTACGGCTCAAACACTGATTGGATTAAAGGCCCGGACAAACGTGGTATCGTGATGTATGTCCGGGTCTTCAACCAACACCTGCGTCAGACGAAGCACAGTCCCGACCCACGTCTGGCTAATATGCATTCGGCCACACGATACATGAAATACAACTGCTTAATACATATACATTGCACACTGTTAAGACTACATCTGGTACATTGAGAGAGAGAGAGAGAGAGAGAGAGAGAGAGAGAGAGAGAGAGAGAGAGAGGAGAGAGAGAGAGAGAGAGAGAGAGAGAGAGAGAGAGATGAAATGTTGAAACTTTTCTCAGGTAGCTTGTGTGCCATTTTTCATGCTTGCCGTTCCTATTCTCCTAAACGTACAAAGCTACTAACATAGTATAATGTGCATTGTACAACGAATCATTGAGAGAGAGTGAGCCGAGAGAGAGAGAGAGAGAGAGAGAGAGAGAGAGAGAGAGAGAGAGAGAGAGGAGAGAGAGAGAGAGAGAGAATCAATGAATTAATAAATCTTTATTTGTCAACGGTAAAGATATTGACAGAGCCCGAGGCAGTGTCATTTTTCACATCTGCCGTTGCTACTTCTACAGACAAGCAACAATTATATACATGAGATACATAGTCTGAGACTGAGGGGGAAGGGGAGGGAAAAAATAATAAGAAAACCCCCCCCCCCCAAAAAAAAAAAAACCACGCACACCATTACACAGAATATAGTAATACTTGCGTGTGCACACTCATTCACACGGGACAGGTATACATATCCATGGTTAATAAATGAGTTCCTACTAAAAGTGTTTGAACTGTAGCATGATTTGCTCCACGCAAGTCAGTATTGTAGGTACTTATGATTGCGATGCTAGGTATTTAAAAAGTCTTTCCAAACATGATATCGTAGGAGTGGTCTTTACATAGGATGGAAGAGAATTCCACAAAGTTGCCCCCGAGAATGCTAAACTGGTTTTAAATAAGTCAATTCTGGTTTTTGGTACGACGTACATGCTTTTTTAACAGGACTGAGACCGGACTAGCAGCTGGGTTAAGTATACGGGAGTTCTGTTATTTCAAATCTTGAACATGAGAACTCCTTTGTTATAAACAAACTGATTCTTAAGAGAAACAAGTCCCGCTTTGTGCATCTTATCATCAGTTGTCAGAGAAGGATCCTGTAAGATTAAAATTGCTGCTCGTCTATGTAAAAAGTTCACTCTTTTTAAATGCACATCGCTGCAACCATTCCACACAGTCGAAGCATAATAGGACTGGATATGTGCAAAATAAAATAATGTTCTGCTTTCAAAATCCGTGAAGTGTTTCAGCTTGGATAGCATGAAAATGTTCCTTGAGACAGTTTTACAATCTTTATCTGTGTGTGCTTGCCACTTGAGCTGATCATCTATGATAATCCCTAGCAGGCGGTGTTCCGAGACTTGTTCTATTGAATTACCTTCCACGGACAGCTCAAGAGAAAAGGGAGGGGGGAGGAGGGGGGGGGGGAGGAGGGGTGCTTTTGTCGTGTCGCAATTATCATGGACTTAGTTTTAGCAGGATGGATAATCATGAAGTTATATTCACACCAGACAGTCACCTCATTAAAGCTTTGCTGTAGTTTGTTTTTTTAATCACATTAAAAATTTTATTTGCCGTGTGGATTGAAGTATCGTCGGCAAACAAGTCACACTAGACAGATTCGGATGTTAGATGAAGAGGTAGATCGTTGATATATATAAGCAAAATAGTAGAGGCCCTAAGACCGAACCTTGGGGCACTCCAACTGTACCTCCTTCAGTTCCGAGTGTGATCCATTAACTACTACTTGTTGCCTTCTTCCCTTTAGGTATGAACTAAAAAAGGAAACTGTTGAGTCATTTTTCAAGTAGTGACTAAGCTTTTAATCAGAGTGCCGTGGTTAACAAGGTCAAACGCCTTCTTAAAATTATCCCTTGTCACCACCCCCATCCCGCAACTCCTAATCATTTTGGAGAGAGAGAGAGAGAGAGAGAGAGAGAGAGAGAGAGAGAGAGAGAGAGAGAGAGAGAGAGAGAGAGAGAGAGAGAGAGAGGTTATCTTATTCATGTTCGAAAGCAGTAACGTGCTTTGTGGGGGGGGGGGGGGGGGAGGGGGGAGGACCTTCATGGTGATTCAGGACGTGCGCGGGCCAACGGCGGCCGACGTCTACCCGATTGCCTTTTTACGCATTAGGTCAGTGGAGGTGTTGTCGTCGAGAAATGTCTCAGTGAGGTACAGAAGAACTTTGTTGTGCCAGAATACAATGCAGACATATTTAACTTGAATGCCGGAACGGTTGATTTGTTTGCAGCTCCCGTGCGTGTGTTCGTTGTTTTTCCTTTCTTAATCTTAACCATCTGCGTGTCGGTTGCGGTTTTTGTAGCGATGATTTCGGTAGGAATCATTCTGACAAAAACCGCTACCGACACACAAAGGGTTAATTATTATTTTGTGTGTGTGCTTTTTATTTTCTTTTTTTCTCTCTCTCTTTGTTCTGCCCAATCAATTATCGTTCTGTATATTCCGCTAATCTTTGTCACGGAGACTGACATACTTTGTGAATCTAGTGCCGCCAAGATCTGTCATCGTCAGTCGGCAACAGGACCCCGCTCCTCAAAATTCGTCAGTCCTTCATCCCTTGCTCCCGAGACGGAAGACGACTGATCCTACTGCAAGAGACATAGATCCTCATTAGCCCCCGCAGTTGCGGGGGCTCATGATGATATATGCCTCTTCAGTGCTGAAACCACTTTGCATCCTTGCCGGAAGGGCTGGGACTGACTAGACTCTTTAGTGTCGAAACAACAAAGATTTTAGAAACGCAGTCCCTGCGTCGGTTGTCGCAGTGAAGGGCTACGTAGCGGGTTAACTCAACTCATTCGCGGCCAGCCGCATCCGGATGCGCGGCTTATGCCGCGCGTCCGTATGCGGTTCCGGCAAATGAGTTAAATTACTAAAAAGCTGATGGACGGTGACACTATGATATTTAAAAAATGCCGAACGAGTCAGTACAGCGTCGAATGGCGTCTGTGGCACGCGCGTGCATCATTGACAAACGCGGGCGAACGACTGATGTGTCGTGCGCGTGCATGCTCATCCTCTCTGCTAGGTCACCGTGACCGTAGCGCGTGCATGGTTTTTTCACATACGTAGGTGTATAGTGGTGCTGCCGCCGTGTGGCATTGTGCTCGCTGAGGTCATCCGAAACTAGGCTACTGCCGGCTCTCTATACACCAACACTGACGCAGATATGTGGCACTAAGAGCCTGCAGATGCGTGGACTGACTTATGAGCAATGGCCGCGAAGGCCCAAATAGCCCGGGGGAGCGCCCTGCCCAGTAAGTGAAGGTCCTCGGGCCCACGACGGCCGCAGTGGGCCCACGGCAGCGGCTGTCGTTGGCCCGAAGACGTTTTGCTATTGGGGATGGTCGAATTGCACGTCAATCAGTACCAACCCCCCCCCCCCCTCCCCAGTCGAATTGCGCGTAATTTTCAATAGCCAGTATGTGCTCATCATAGTCCTAATGGCGTTGTTCTGAGATATTTATAGCACCAGCAAAAATCTGGCTGCAATGCAGAGAGACAGTGGATGGCACCACTGACCTGTATTCTAATGCCATTAGAATACAGGTCAGTGATGGCACTGAGTGGCTGGCCTGGAAAAGTCTCATGCAACTCAGTGGCGGCTGGGTCCAGTTGCATGAGCGAGCTTAGTCCTGCACCAGCCACTAAGCAAGGTGCGCTATTATAGCTATAGCGGCGCACCTTGCTTAGTGGCTGGTGCAGGACTAAGCTCGCTCATGCAACTGGACCCAACCAGTGAAAAAGTAGTTGTAGGGGTGAGGGGTATGGGTGGGTTAGGGGGGGGGGGGAGTGCCGCGGTGGGTTGAGGTGGGTGGGTGAGTGGGAGGGAGGCCGGGGAAGCCGTTGCTCCCTCAATGAAATAGTAAGGGCCAGAGTATCCCTTGTCACCACCCCCATCATGCAACTCATAATCATTTTGGAGAGAAAAAAAAAATTGCAGTCTACAATAAAATTGAAGAAAGATCATATGATTAATTTCAAGCTCGGAAGACAATCTCTCTCCCCCATCCCTCCCCTCACCACCCCCCTCCCCCCAATCGGCCCCTGCCCCATCTCTTCGGCTCCAGGCGGTTGTGGTTTTTGGAGACTGGACTACAACTCCATGTATTTTGGATGTCGGAAAGTAACATGTCAGGCAACTACCCCACTCTCCCCCCCCCCCCCCAACACACCCCAACCAATGAAAAATATCTTCCTACACCATTGCACATCCGTTGCTATGTCCACAATCCTGATTCCTGCCCACAATCCTGTCCACAATCCTGATTTCTGACAGAGTGTTGTCTAGCGGACGGGTCCATCGTTTTACCTCATTTATTTATTCATCGTCTACCGGAAGGCGATTTTCATACGATCATTCATGGCTTAACCTCTTCGCTGCCGAGAAAATGTGAACATCATCAAACTGCAAGAGGCATAGATCCTCATGCAGACCCCGCAGTTGCGGGGTCTCATGAGGATCTATGCCTCTTGCTGAGACCACTTTGAATCCATGTTTCTTGGACTGCTGGTGTGCTTTGGCGCTGAATTAACTGAAAGATTTCTGAAACAAACTGTGTGTGCCTTGAATGAATAACGTGAGACTCCCATGTTGGTCTACCGAAGAAACAAAATCGCTCGAACTGAATCCAGCAGAGACGAACATAGCTCCCCCCCCCACCCCCCCATCCCCAAGGACCACTCCCCCCCCCTCCCACCCTTTAAAAAAAAAACTCTCCTGTTCTATGTTCTATTTCTTTTGATTTATCGCTCCGCAACAGATTGTTGGCATTTGCCACATGGCCAAAGACATTCTGTTAGTGTGACAAAGAAATCTCTGCGAAAAAATAATACAAAATACACAACACACCGGACAGAAAAAAAAAACCGCGAGAGATTTGCACTGGGAAAATGCACGGTCCTTATTTTTTTGTTTGTTGTTTTTTGGGTTTTTTTCCCCCCTCAATGAAATATATGTCACATGCTGCCAATTTCTCGTTTCATGCCACGTGTGCACTATGAACTTACAGCGGTGAAAACATGCAACCGAAAATTATTAGTCTCAGAAGACATGCACTGACGTGAAATGCTAGAGATGAAAACAGAAACTTTAACCCATGACATCTTGAGGCTGATTGAAAAAAAAA
>BTPG01000004.1:185897015-185912015 GCA_036245525.1 Semisulcospira habei
ACACCCTCAAATAACAAACCTAATTCTGTAGAAACATAAACAATTTACTCCCTAAAACAACAAAATATCCCCCCTGACCCATATCAGCTATGAAGTTATTTATAGCTAGCTGAGAAGGGTGATGTAATACATACACGCTCATTTTCAGGGTTCTGTGTCACAACACACACACACACACACATTGCTGGGAGGGACAAGTTTTCAAACACACTACCGGCGTGTCTGTTAAACACAAAAGTGCATGTGTTAACGCCAAAATGAGAAAAACGGATTTTTTTACTTTTTATGAATCTTTACCGCAAGACAATGCAGAAACAACCCTCAGAAAAAATGGGTGTCTGACTTGGAAACCCAGAATTATACACATACCCAGTTTCCATAAGGATGGTAAAGACAGTCACCCGTTTTAGGTCTTTCGTCTACACACACACACACACACACACACACACACACACACACACACACACACACACACACACACACACACACACACACACACACACACACTCGCATAACCACTCTACTAGAACCGTCTACTCCCTTTTGCGTTGATACAGAGAGAAAATGAGAAACTACCGTGCAGTAAATCCGACAACAACGACAAAAAGACTAGATAATGCGAACGGCGGACAAGCAAGCTGTGAGGCGATTTCCCATGAAATGAATGTCGCCAGCCGGGCCTGGCAAAGTGTTGCCGCTGCACAAGGGAATTCTGTTAGCCGCTGTGGCATGAAACCGAGGGCACGGCACCCGCAGCCTCGGATCATATATAATCTGACCAAAAAAAACCACCACGTTGTTCTTTTAACACCAGGGAGAAGAAACACAGAATGCGTCCGGCGACAGACACACGCGGTATCAGTCCTTCGTCCACACGGCAACTTCCGGCTCAAACACAGACTGTATTTCTTGACTGTTAGATATATTGCGTCTCAGGGGCGGATCTTGGGGGGTGGGGGTGGGGTTGGAGGGTGGTCTTTAAAATGCTTGAAGACCCTTTTGGGGGAGTTTGAAATCCCCCGCCGTTGTTTTGAATTGTCGGTAACTGGAGGCAAGGTCTAGCGCCGGGAGTCCTTTTCTGACAGGTTGAAGGTCCCAAACACCCCCCGCCTCCCCCCCCCCCCTCTCGAAGTAAATCATCCGTCCCTACCTTTGCTAATATCTGGCTTTCACCACATCGATCAGTGCAAGGAAAATTGTACCACTGTGAAGCAACAGTCACTGACAAACACACTAAACCCAGAGAAAAACAAGAAAGGCAAAGCCATTATGGCTCACGTGTATGACCGATTTACATATGTGTGACCGTTGTGACAAGGGATGGCTTCTGCAGCAGCAAAATCCATGTTTTCTGAAAATGTAAGCATTTTTTCACACATCTGTCAACCCCCCGTGACCCTTGACCTTTGTGTTGAGTCGACTAAATCAGCTATCTTTGTACCAAATTTGGTTGAAAAATTTGCAAACATTTGGGATTACCTACAATTTTATTTAAAAAAAAATAAGCATTTTACACACATTTGCCAGCCTCTTGTGACCCTTGACCTTTCTAAGGGGGTCATCCAAATTAGTATGCATAGATAGGTCTTACCATCAGGTATCTCTGTACCAAATTTGGGTTTTAATTTGTGAATTGTATTTGAGAAAAAAAAACATTTTTTTGTCAAATATGGTTATTTTTCACCTATTTCCTGAGCTCTCGTGACCCTTGACCTTTCCGAGGCATCAACCAAATTAATGTGCATAGAAAGTCTTCGCATCAGGTATCTCTGTAGCAAGTTTGGGTTTGAAGTTGTGAATTGAATAGTATTTCAATTGAGAAAAAAACATCTTTTGTCAAAATATGGCTATTTCGGATCTATTTCCTGAGCCCTTGTGACCTTTGACCTTTCTGAGGGTTCATCCAAATTATTATGCATAGATAGGTCTTACCATCAGGTATCTCTGTACCAAGTTCGGGTTTGAAGTTGTGAATAGTATTTAAGAAAAACATCTTTTGTCAAAATATGGCTGTTTTTCACCTATTTTCTGAGCTCTTGTGACCCTTGACCTTTCCGATGGATCAACCAAATTAGCACGTATAGAAAGGTCTTACCATCAGGTATCTTTGTTTTGGTTTGGGTTTGAAGTTGTGAATAGTATTTGAGGGGAAAAAAGTAAAAATATAGCTATTTTTTACCTATATCCTGATCCCCTGTGACCTTGACCTTTGTGAGAGGTAACTCAAATTGGTATGTTTAGAAAGGTCTTACCACAAAGTATCCTTGGGCCAAGTTTGAAGAATGTGGCTTGAACAGACTCCGAGAAAATGCCAACGTTAAAGTTTACGACGGACGACCGGCGGACGGACGACGGACCACTGTCCCAAAACATAGACTCACTTTTGCTTCGCACGTGAGTCAAAAAGTCACCTCACACACAAATACAGCCCAACATCAATATTACGCGCTCTGCGGCATCAGGGTCGAGTTGCACGTCATTTTCTATAGCCAGTACCTGCCTGTCATAGTTCCAATGCTTTGTTTTAAACTATTTTTAACGCCACGCAAAAAAAGCTCATTACAATGCAGAGGGACAGTTGGTTTTACAGTTAATGGCCTTCCGGGACAAGTTTCCTGCAACTCTAGGGTGGTACTATGATACCGCGCACAGGTTTCTGGTTCCCCGCGCAAGGATGTTCACTAAGCAAAAGGTCATCGGGCCGACGTCGGCCTTAGCTGGCCTACTCCGTGAAGCACTGTCGTGCGCGGGCCAGCTAAGGCCGACGTTGACCCGACGACCTTTTGCTTACCAAGCCGTTTTTGTTGTTGTTGTTGTTGTTTTTTTTTACTGACAAGTCTATGTAAATTCAACACCACAGTGACGCGATCGCGAATGACATCACGATCTTTACTTCGCCCGGGTTTCAGCGATATACTGGGGCTGACCTATAATACAATACAAAAACACGCACAAGACAGACAAACACAGTTATAAATAATAAAGCAAAACTAAGTGCAAAGGAGGTGTTTATTTTTTCTCTCTCTCCCCGGCTTTTCCATGAAAAATGCATGTGTCCCCCAAGTCCGCCAAAAGGTCGGCATTTGCCACATGCACAAAGGAATTCTTTGATTCCCACACCCTTGATGCCATTTCCAAAATAATATCGCACACTGGTTACCCGTTACGCCTCGTGCTGCTTGGGGGACTGAGGAAGGCGACCAGTGTGTAACCTCCCACACACCCACTCGCAACAAAAAAGATAAAAACAATCCCAAAAAAAACCCCACTGAATCTGGCGGAAAAAAAAAACAAGTCAGGAAGTCGCCGTAACGTTTGCGTAACTGCAGCGTTTCCGTCAGGGGAAACAATCGAGCTATTATTCCCCTTTGTGCGAGAATTATCGCGCCTTGGCGGGCTAAGATCCCTATCAAATATCAAATAATAAAACACCCAGGCGGATTGTGCTCATTGCTCAGCCGGCCACTCAAACCGACAAACATTCGCAGTGTGAGGAAGAACATAGAGCTAAGTTAGTCAGCAAGAGTCACAGATTCACATGGGTCCTGCATTGCAGGGACTCATGTGAATCTATGACTCTTGCATGTAGGAGGGATTGGGTTTAAGCGTCAGTATTGAGCATTGTGCCTAATCGGTTGCTTTTTCTCAGGGCGTGGGAGTGGAAGGAGTAAAAAGAACAATCGCGTATTGTCGTGGAATATGATCTCTTTCTGTGACCTTCTGTGACATTTCCAGCGGTTGGAGATGGATCGACCACTTGTCTTCAGTGATATTGAAACTAATATTTATTATTTCAGTCATTAAAGACGTCATAGCGTGGCTGACCAATAGTTCCCCCCTCGCCGTGAGACAGCCTTTGATGCCCACGCGGCGTTAAGCACACCAAAATCAATCAATCAATCAATCAATCAATCAATCAATCAATCAACCAACCGCCAATCAATCTATCAACCAACCAATCAAGCCAATACGTACACGAAAGCACTGGCTACAATGCCGTTACAAACCAAACTCAGGTTTTGGCGGGATGCGATGCCTGGACCGTAATCGCCCCGTGAAAAGCGCTAATTGGGCACTACTTTGAGCAGTTATAGTTGATTCAATTCAGTCCTGTGCGATGTGTTAGTAACGACTCGCAGGCAGTCCTCAAATCATGATTTCAGTCACTCATTTCAGCCTCTGCTTGGATTAGGTTACCGGCTACAATTAAAGTCGCAGTTGTTCCCTACCCTTGTTGGTTAACACCACAAACTAAAGAGTGTGACTGTCACGATCCTAACACTGGTTGTCTCCCTCGATTCGCTACCGCTGTCAGCGGTAGCGAATATGGAGGGAGACAAGCAGTGTCACGGCTATGGAACTGCTCTCAAAGAATCTGACTGGAAAATTCGCAAAATTAAAACAACTGCTTACATTAAAATACATAGAAAGGTTATAGTTCGCAATATTAGTGTCCTTTGAACATGTACATGTTTAAATGCCGTAACTAAAATGAAAGACTTTTCTGGTCTTCTTCTCCTTCGTATGCAGAAGAGTTTTTCATAGTACACGCAAGGGGCGGTAGAAACCTCTGTTTCAGTCGTGAAGCGGATTGTCACGTGACAGTAGACAGAAGGGTAGAAAACGTCTCAGTTTAGGCAAAACAACAATGGTGACCGGCTGTATCACTGAGCAGATTTTAACCGCCTTTGCTGCCACTTATCGTACATTGTACGTCTGGCATATGTGTTTTCACATTTCTCAGGTTGCCTTACAGGCTGCAAATCATGCGGCCGTGTGAAAACAGTGTGACAGACTGCAAATCACGCTGCGTGAGAACAAGCAAAACGTGTGTCCGTCAGTATAAACACAAATGAAATAACCCCTACTACGACCACCACCACCATGACTATCACCAAGGCCACACCACCACCCCCACCTCCACCACCCATCTTCATGGAAATGCTCACAAGCATAAGTTCCCATACCGGCCGTGTGCTTTGGGTTCATGCCCTGAAGCTGAACTGGGTCACAATGATGATTATCATCAGAATTATAATAGCGAGAAGAAGAACAAGGCAGGACTGATGACTGGAGGTGATACAGAGATGCAGGTAACTTTATGTTAAATGTCCGCAGTACCCTTGTATCGATGTATCTAACAAAAATGTTCACAGTAGATCAGCCGTTAACTTGTCATGTCCTACTACACACAGTTTCATACCGTAGAGCTGCAACGTAAGGGAAAACAGAAGGTGTGTGTATGTGTGTGTGTGGGGGGGGGGGGGGGAGGGGGGGAGGGGGTTGGGCAGATGGGGATGGGGTAGGAGGGAATGCGATACTTACAGGTATCCCTTGTGCAACCAGAGCCAGTTGTCACACATTGTTTTGGTCTGCTAAAGACCCAGTGCGCACAGAAGTCTTATGCGCCAAAGACCCAGTGCTCAAAAGACCCGGTGCGCAAAAGACTCAGTGCTAAAAAATCTCAGTGCGCAAAAGACCAAGTGAACAAGACCCTGCGCAAAAGATCGAGTGCACAAAAGACCTAGCGCTCAAAATACTCAGTGCCCAAAAGACTCAACCCGCAAAAGAATCAGTGCGCATAAGACCTGGTGTGCAAAAGACCCAGTGCGCATAAGACCTGGTGTGCAAAAGACCCAGTGCGCATAAGACCTGGTGTGCAAAAGACCCAGTGCGCATAAGACCTGGTGTGCAAAAGACCCAGTGCGCATAAGACCTGGTGTGCAAAAGACCCAGTGCGTATAAGACCCGGTGCGCAGAAAACTCATTGCGCAAAAGACCCAGCGCGCAAAAGACCCGGTGCGCAAAAGATCCAGTTAGCAAACAACAAGTGTGCAAAAATAACTGCGGCCGCAAAAGACCCGAACGCAAAAGACTCAGTGCGCAAAAGACCCGGTGCATAAAAGACCCAGTGCGCAAAAGATTCCTGCGCAAAAGGCTTAGTGCGCAAAAGGCCATTGGGCCCGACGTTGCTCGCTCGGCGAGCAACGTCGGGTCCAATGGCCTTTTGCGCACTGAGGAGTACTCGTGCAAATGAACAGCAGGATTGAGAAACAGGTCAGTGACAGCTCAAGGTTAGTGCAGCCTGGACAGGCGCCAAGCTAATCTGGCACTACAGTACCTCCCACCATTTTGCGGAACAAATGAGACCTCACCCTTAAAGCCGCTAGCGCAGTCGCTTCACGTTCCGAAGTCAGGCCAATAGCCGCGCTGGTGGGGTTAACAGCTCATTGCCAAGAAAAACTGAACGCTGTCCAACTGCAAGAGATATAGATCCTCATGCGCCCCCTGGCCAGTAGCGGGGGCTCATGAGGATCTATACCTCTTGTCGATACCACTTTGTATCCACGTTCCTTGGACGGTTGATGATCGTGCGCATTGAATTAACAAAGTTTTCAGAAACACGATATGCGTCCACTGGCATGCAAAGTGTAAATGAGTTGTAACGTACCGACATTTCTGACGGAGGGGAGAGAATGATGACTACATGGTTAGAGATTAATGTGATGTAAATGTGAGAAGTTAAATTTGTATCGGTTTTTATCTGTCTCCGTTTTATCGGTTCTATCTGACGACGTTCCCAGCAATCAATCAATTTTATGACCATCGTGTATTTTTACAGCAGACATGCAGTGTCAGTGTCGGCGCGGGGTGAGCGAGTTAGACGCAGGGCACGCCAGGAAAGCTAGAGTTCATCGTGCCGACATCGCATGCCTGTGTCAGTGAAGGCCAGCGACTGCTGGAGTCGGTCCAAGGGTCTATTGCTTACTGGGTGGCTGAACTACGTATAAACCGGCCATGAATATTAACATTGGTGTCAACGGTAATAACTGTTAACATTGGTGTCGAAGTTATCGGTTGCCGTTTTGAACCCGTAACCTCAGGCGCTAAATGGGTAACGGGCCCCTTCAGTGCCGAGAAAATGTGAACACCACCCAACTGCAAGAGGCATAGATCCTCATGAGCCCCCGCAACTGCGGGGGCTCATGAGGATCTATGCCTCTGGCTGAAACCAGTCTGTATCCGTGTTTCATGACGGCTGCGGATCTTTGACGTTGAGTTTATGATTTTTAAAAACCCAAACTGCGTCCACTGGCTTTGATAGGGTAAAAGTCATTGCTCAGGGGTGAAAACGTTGGAAGTTGCCTGATTTGCCTGATGTGCCTGGCATGTTAATACAATTTTAACCCATTTAGCCCCATGGCTACTTTTTTTTTTTTTTTTTTTTTTTTGGGGGGGGGGTGTCAGGTAACGACTATGTATCAGTTGCAGAAGATGGATCGACCATGATAATTCAAGGGTAATGCCTGATTAGCTTGGCCCCAAAATCTGGCACTACCCATGAATCATCCTGGTCGATCGACCACCTGCTATTGTACGTTCTGGCTACATAGGTTAAACTGTGACGTCATGATTTTGCAAACTAAAGCTACCGTCATAGCTGAAATCTAAAATGTCGAAATATAAAATGACGATTTCAAAATTAAAAGCAGGTAAAAAACTGCACATCTCTTGACGCAAACAATGGATTACAAGACTGGACTAACATACGATATCGCACGTTTGTCCTTAATCGACCACTATTTTCACCGAAACACTAGCAATTTTGACCTACTTCTGATTTTCTAAAAGCGTTTATTTAATTTTCAGATATGACAATCTGACGAAACCTATGATATGCCTCAGGAGCCCACTGTATATACTGAGGAGCAAAAGAAATGCGACATTTAAAGTGTTTCCGATGATTCCAAAATGTCGCATTTCTTTTGCTCGTCAGTACTGATATATTCGAAAGCGAGTTTTCCTTACACTTTGCCAGACCCATCAATTTCAAACGTCTGTCCAGTGGCGTGGGAAGATATTTTCAATGGAGGTGGGGGTGGGGGTGGTGTGGGCGTGGGATAGGGTATGTGTTGGTTGGTTGTATATTGCTTAACGCCAGGACATTAATTCGACTTTCTCAGGACGTGCCTGCACTGCGTGTGAACCCCCCCCCCCCCCCCACACCCCAAAAAAACAAACAAACAAACAAACAAACTAACTAACTAACTAACTAACTAAACAGAATATTGAATGTCAGTATGTCGCCAGCCGGTCTAATATGCTAAAAAAAAAAAAACCTAAGACATGCTAGGGACGACGCACCTTCATGCTAATTTATCGTACTCTAGTTTAAAATAAAAAGAAGAGAATCAGTCATTCAACTACAAAATATGTACAGGGAAATGATATACTGACGACCAAAAGAAATACGACATTTTTGGAATCATCGGAAACACTATTTCTTTTGTGTGCGGCAGCGTGCCTCATAAGTTTCACAAGTTTCTTTCCATCCTCCAAAATATCAAACAAAAGGGATGGGGGGGGGGGGGGGGGAGGGGGAGGGGGGGAGGGGAGGGGGAGGAGGGGGGAGGGGGGAGGGGGCAGGGGGGAATCTAGGAGAAGTCCAAACCAGCCACAGCTTATCTTCTGAAAACTACACCAGACATGAGGGGGAACTGACAAATAGCCTCCCAGACTCGAAAACATCAAACGTAGAAATCTTCATGATTTTCAGTCTTTTCTTCAAAATTATTTTCTCCACAATGTTTACTGGGTGGGTCAGGGGAATACTCTTACCCATTCTCCCCCCCCCCCCTGCATCCCCCCCCCTCGCCCACATATTCATTGAGACGCGCCACTCCCCTCCCCCGGCCCGCCTCCCGGTCCCTTCGCCATTGCTGTTCCTTAGTCTGCTGCCTATCTATGCCCGATGTAAGCGGTGTCTCACTAAACCATCGAATATTCTTACATAAATGTTGCTTCTTTAGTTTGGGGTTTAACGTCCACGGCACCGAAGTGATAATGTACGGCCCTGACCGGCGGGTTATGGGGGACAGGGAAATCTATTGCCTATGGAGTACGACCTGAACACTGATCAATTCAGGCGCACTGCAACTGTGCCACTTTGCGGAATTACCAGGGCCTTTCAACGGACATGCTATGGAACAAGTCCATCTTTTTTCCCCCTGGATTGCGAGTCCAGCTACCGGGGCCGGGATGGGGACTTAAAAGTGTTAGTTGCAAGTTACTCACCTGAAACTAAAACTAGGACACCACTCATGTGCAAGAGGCTTAGATCCTCATGAGCCCCCGCAGTTGCGGGGGCTCATGAGGATCTATACCTCTTGCTGACACCAATCTGTATGGCTATCCATGTCGACGGTGCATACAGCAGTACAATGGCGAAGGCTGACGGACACGCCCCCCTGTGCCATTCACAACATTCAAACCCTGCACGGCATGATCCCTTTCGTTCTCCGTGCCAACTGATTGGCATAACCTACCCAGGGAGCAACATGTTTTCGGGGGGGTGGGGGTGGGGGGGGTGGGGGTGGAGGTGGGTGGGGGGTGGGGGGTGGGGGTATGGTTGTGTGGTACATCTCAGTTCCGTGATTTGGAGAAAACCGGTCGACCACTTTTGAGAAATTTAAGCGAGATTTACCTTGTACAGCAAAACAAATCTCGCTTTCCTCAAAAGTGGACATACTGCGTTTTGCAAAATGACGACAGACATCACGCAAACAAAAAGTACTGTGACGGCTTGCCATTCCCCCCCCCCCTCCCCCCCCCCCCCCCCCCCCCCCCCCCCCCCGTTTCACGCCCACTGTCAGCTGTTAACCCTTTCACTGCTAGTGGTCCAAGACTGCGTTTCTAAAATCTTTGTTGTTCTACTGAACAAAAGCCCAACGGTCCAAGAAACATGGACAGAAAGTGGTTATAGCAAGAGGCATAGCCTGATCCTCATGAGCCCCCGCAGAGGCGGGGGCTCATGAGGATCTATGCCTCTTGCAGTTAACGTATTCTCGGTCGTGAAGGGGTTAAAGTTAATGTATTCTCGGTCGTGAAGGGGTTACATGGGTCGTGAGGGCCACCACTGACGTGCGAGGGGCGGGAAACAGATGGACAGCGATTACTGAAGGACGCTGCCGGCGTGCAAGAGAGGCTGAACCAACACTGCATTTCAACTGTCTTGATCACCGAGGATCATAGCCAAGGTGCTGAACAAATCAGGCACTGTACGTGAAACAGCATCATTCATCCATCCATCCGTCCGTACGCCCGTCCTTTCCTCCCTCCCTCTGCCTGTCCGTCCGTCCATCAATCATTCCGTCCGTTCATCCGTCAATACATCAGTCCGTCCGTCCGTCCTTCCGTCCGTCCCCCCGCCCCCCACCTCCTCCCGTCCATTCATTTATCCATCCATTCATCCACCCATCCATTTCACACGCAGTTGGCACTGGCAACGCAACATTTAACTGTCCAAGCTTGACTGGAGCTGCATAGAAGACCTAACCTCGGCGTATACACTTTTAAGACCTACAGCACACAAAAAAGTTACAAGACTCCCCCAGGTCTTTTTCCCACCCTAAAGACCGACGAGGGAACCCGGACGAAATTCCTCATTGCAGATGTAAATGGGACTGTGCTCTCTGGAAGCAAAAGGCATGGGTTCTCTCAGGGGCTCATGAGAATCCATGTCTTTTGCAGACAGAGTGGGTCTGGCTGAGACGAGCTTGTAAGAGGACTCCATATACTACGCCGAGGCAGCGAGGAAAACTAATAGTAATAGCTGGAGCTGGTGCGCAAAAAGCCATCGGGCCGACTTCAGCCTAATAGCTTTTGCGTACCGGGACGCATATCCATGTCCTGCACTGAAGTTCACATTCCTAAGCCCAGTCAGGGGTGGAGTGGGTGGGGCCTGGTGGGTGGAGGGGTGAGTGCCGGGGTGGGTGGTTGACAGGGGCTGGGGGGGGGGGGGGGGGCGGGGTACGTACCCACTTCATCCATATTTGACACACATGTCCTGAGAAAGAAAGTCTTCTGTACTGTCTCTCTGCTGTCAAGACGATAGCATCGTTGACCCATGTAGATGAATTGTGTATAACCAGCAAATTAGGGCCGTCCATTATCACTCCGGTGCCGTGGACGTTAAACCCCGAACTCACCAACAAACCAGTCCAGTTTGGATCGGAATGGCCGGCTCAAATTATATTGAGGTGCCTTTTGTTGCATGAGTGAGATTAGTCCTGCGCCAGCTACTAAGCAAAGTGCTCCACTATAGCGGAACACCTTGCTTAATACCTGGCGCAGGACTAAGCGCTATAGTGGAGCACCCTGCTTAGTAGCTGGCGCAGGACTAAGCACTATAGTGGAGCACCCTGCTTAGTAGCTGGCGCAGGACTAAGCACTATAGTGGAGCACCCTGCTTAGTAGCTGGCGCAGGACTAAGCTCACTCGTGCAGCTAGCCCCTGTTCCTACTCCTAGATAAGGCGGGGAGGGGTGTGGGGGGCATGGGGAGGCCGACTCGACCAGAATCGCCGTATGTCCTCCGCTTTGCATCTCTCCCGGTTATCCTTATCCAGATTATCATTGACTTCCTTCCAGGCGCTTCAGTATCATAATGAGATCTACAGGTCGGACATGTAAAATAACCTTGCTCATTTCTTCACCCTGACTTGTCATCGCCGGTCTACAGTAGTGCCGGATTGTGATTTTGGGCCTAGCGGCGCAGAGCCGTAATGTTCAAAATCACAAAGCAACTGTCTGTAGATGTCAGCAGAACGTCCCAGTCCGTTCGTTGTAGAACTTTCCACTCACTTTGTCCTTGGCCTTGCCGAAACACGTTCACATAATTCCACCAACTTCGTATATTAGTGTACAGCACTGAAGGGCCCGCACGCCAACACCAATCATATAAACAGCATAGAGCTTCATGGCTCCAGCAAGAGGAATATGTACTGACATCCTATGAAACACACATCCTCTTCTCCTCCCTTACCTAATATGTTTCAGGCGGTCACGAGGATATATATCTGTGGTAGATTTCAGGCATTTATTTTAAGAGTTGGGACATTGTCTGACTTGTTTGGAATGATCCGACCAAGACGATCACAAGCTTTAATAGACGGGACTTCCTCTTTTTGAGGAGAAACGCCTGATGTGAACATAATGGAATTTACCCTCCATTTGCAGAAGCATAGATGCTCATGAGCCCCTGCTGCTGTAGCACTCCTGCAGCAGGGATCATGGGCATCTACGCTTCTGCAAATGGAAGGCACGATTGTACCGGCTGAGGTCAGACAAATTTAACTAACTGGCTTTTAGAGAGTCAGACAGGACCCGCGACGCCTTCGGCTGTAGAGATAAAATATTCCAGGGGCTCTATGACTCTGAACGTGAACTGGATGCCGGGGTTCACGAGTGTCTATGCCTCCGCAGGGGGAAGTGTGGCCATGGACGGATCGACACACTCACTGGCTTTTGAAACAACCAATGACCTCATTCGCATTCACCGACGTCTGAAGGCGACAGGGTAGGTACTTAAGTTGTCACTAGTCACGGGACAAACCCGTGTTTAACGCAGGAGACTGCCTTTCAAATTGGTGTGTTTGAATAGAAAACAGGTTCCATACTCCACAGTTCCAAGGCGGCGTCTTCGGGCCCACGACGGCCGCAGTGGGCCCGCGCACTGCCGTGCGCGGGCCCACTGTGGCCGTCGTGGATCTGAGAACTTTTGCTTACTGGGACACTGGGAGTAGAATAAAGCTATAGGTACTCGTTACGTTTCTGTGTGTTTAGTGAAATTGTCTCCAGTAAGAAGTGAAGTACATAGTGCACATTCCACACATCCTTCCATCCGTCTGTCCGTCGGTCCGCCCACTGATCCATCCATTCATCCATCTGTCCGTCCGTCCACTGACCCATCCATTCATCCATCCGTCCGTCCACTGACCCATCCATTCATCCATAGTCCGTCCGTCCATAGTCCGTCCGTCCGTCCATCCATCCATCTGTCAGTCCATAGTCCGTCCGTCCATCCATCCATCCATACGTCCGACAGTCCGTCTGTTCGTCCATCCATCCATCCAGTAATTCGTTTCCCAGACCCTGTCAGAAGGGAGGCTCTGCAGGAAGATCAGTGTTTCGTAGCTTAGTGGCTCGCGCAGGACTAAGCTCACACATGCAGCTTGTAAGGAGAGAACCGAAGACATGAACAGGCTTGACATTCCTATCAGTGTCCTGTCCTTTGCTTGAGGATTAGACTTGGACGAAAATAAGAACGGCAAGAGGCCATAGATTTTCATGAGACGCCTACAGCCTGAACGGGGGTGGGGTGGGGTGGGGTGGGGGGGGGGGTTGGGGGTGGTGGGAAGGGGTGGGGGTGGGTGGGGGCGGGGGGATGGGGTGGGGTGGGTGGGGGGAGGGGGGGGGCTCATGATGATCTATGGCTCTTGGAGATGTTAGTTGTCTGGTTAAAGTGTACGGTTACTTACTTTTCCTGTAGGTCAGATAGTACACGTCTTTACAACCCGCTGGTATTCAAACTTTCTCTTCAGTCCCCCGTCGTCTTCCCTCTTTCAGCCTCTTTCTCTTTGAAGTCCCTGGTCCTCTCCAGGTGACAGATACACATCACGCGCTAATTCATTGACGGGTCCACTTTTCTCTTATTAGTAACAATAACATTGTTTATATCTATGTTCGCTAGACGAAGGAGCCGTGAGGATCTCAACGTCTTCACAGTTCTACCGTTTCAGAGTTGCTTCTTTGTCATCGATTTTGATATACTGACGAGCAAACGAAATGCGCCATTTTTGGAATCATTGGAAACACTTTAGTGTTTCCGATGATTCCCAAAATGTCGCATTTCTTTTGCTCATCAGTATAATATATGGAAACACAGCCTTAGATGGCTTCAGTGTCCAGAACAGTCTGAGGCACGCTGATTATCATCCTCTTCAATGCCGGCGGACGCAAGTTTTGTTTTAGAAAAAGTTATAAATTCAACGTCAAAAGATCCCCTGCGTCCAAAAAATGGATACAAGGTAGTTTCAGCAAGAGGCATAGATCTTCATGAGCCCCCGCAACTGCGGGGGCTCATGAAGATCTATGCCTCTTGCAGTTGAGTCATGTGGTGGTCAGTTTTTCTCAGCAGTCATTGGGGTCATCAACTTTGTCATTTTCTTCGCCTACAGAGGCCGAAACTCGTAAAAAATTTGACCTACTTCTGATTTTTTTTTTTTTTTTTTTTTTTTTGTGCGACGTCAATTTCAGAAGCAGGACGTCTTTTGACTCAAACTGTGGATTAAAAGACCGGACAAACATGCGATATGCACAGGTTTGTCTGGGCTGTTAATCCAATGTGTTCGTCGAAACTCGTGCAATTTCTGACAACTTCTGATTTCTGAAGACTGCACATCTGTTATAAAATCCAGTGGCGTCTTCCAATCATGAATAGATAAGTTTCAAATTGTGTACTTGTTTCTATGTCGGTCTATTTTGAAGAAGAAGAAGAAAAAAAAAAAAAAGGTTTTGACCGGAAATATTAATAAAGTGTGTTGTAACTGTCCTTTTTAAGCGTGTTTCTTTCTGCGTTGGGTTCTCCGGGAAACAAAATGGTTCGCGCGGGACAGTTCCGGCGGCGCCGGGTGGCGCGGCCGGCCGAGACGTGCTTGGTATTCAAATGACTTTGCTCACAAAATTTGTGTACACTTCGGTATGTCTGTGAGCGCGAGTTTGGGCCTTAGCGTGCTGAACAGCCGTAAGTAAGGCCCAGGGGTCAGTTGCATGAGCGAGCTTACCGGTCCTGCGCCAGCCACTAAGCAAGGTGCGCCGCTACAGCGGCGCACCTTGCTTAGTGGCTGGCGCAGGACTAAGCTCGCTCATGCAACTGGCTCCAGAGACCCGCAATGAGACGCACAGACAATCGCACGTCGTACAGAGCCTGGATCGTTCAAAAGTCAGTTTAACCCCTTCGCTGCCAATGATCACGAATTTCGCGTCTGACTGACGCTACTGCACATTGACCGACCGACATTCGCATGAGGAACACAGATATAAGTGAGGAAACACTAGGTATAAAAGGACACGGGACTAACAAGAGACATAAATCCTCATGAGCCCCCGCGACTGCGGGGGCGCATGAGGGTTTATGTCTCTTGCAGCTGGGTAGCGTTCGC
>BTPG01000004.1:185917015-185919515 GCA_036245525.1 Semisulcospira habei
AAAAAAGCGAAGATAAAAAAATGTGAATAATATCTAAAGATAAAGAAGTGGAGATACAAAAAAGTGAAGATACAAAAAGTGGAGATACAAAAAAGTGACTATATAAAAAGCGGAGATACAAAAAGTGAAGATAACAAAATATGAAGATGTAAAAGTGCAGATAAAAAATATGAAGATGTAAAAGTGAAGATAAAAAAAAAAATGTAAATGTGAAGATACAAAAAGTGAAGATACAAAAAGTGGAAGATGCAAAATATGAAGGTGTAAAAGTGAAGATGTAAATATATATATGAAAATGCAAAGTGAAGACTGATACAAAAATGCAAAAATAAAAAGTGAAGATATAAGTAAATGATGGGATTATGCTGGTGATTATACTTTTCACGTCAGCAGCTTGATGATATTTGAAGTCAGAAAGCTTGTTATTGAATAATTGACATATTACAAGGTTTCAAGGTTTCACTCTTCCGACTCTTCTTTTTTTGCTGCGTTCTATACGTATCAAAACATCTCTCTTCCTATCCGGGCCAAAGTACAATTTCATAATGAAACAAGTCGCTGGAGATCGAGTGACTATTATAAGCTCAAAGACAGTGCTTGTTCAGCTTGGCGCCTCAGGCGCCAAGCTGATCAAGCACTGTCCTTTCAGCTAAACTGATCAATCCGTCTATCAAAGCTGACGCTAGAAGTGAAAACTGACAAG
This sequence comes from Semisulcospira habei, assembly GCA_036245525.1. Lineage (NCBI taxonomy): Eukaryota > Metazoa > Mollusca > Gastropoda > Semisulcospiridae > Semisulcospira > Semisulcospira habei. The sequence goes on from BTPG01000004.1 coordinate 185,917,719, forward strand.
TGTTTTTTTTTTTTTTTTTTTTTTTTTTTTTCTCATCCGAGTAGGTTTGGGTTACCACTGACAAGAGATTCCGTGGCCGCGTTCAGATTATGCTAAATATACACTGGTGTGAGGCTCGTCCGTGCACTGGAAATGCGCGCGCTAGCAAATAATCCATCCGCGTGCGCGTAGTACACAAACACCCCCACACGAGTCACACTCTTGTTATAGACTGACGAATGAGCGAATGAATGAATGAATGAACAAAAGAAAGAGCTAGCAAAAGAATGAACAAACAAACAAATAAATTAATGAAATAAAGAAAGAAATAGCAGAAAAAAGAAAAGAAAAGGGAACGCCGAACGAACAAACCAACCAACCGCCCAACCAACCAACGCACCCAAAAATGAATGAATCTTGGTCAAAGGGCTCATGCCGCGTGTGTGATTGAATATGTTTGCTGGTTCTATTGTGTGTATGCGTGTGTGTGTGTGTGTGTGTGTGTGTGTATGTGTGTTTGCGTGTTTTGTGTGTGAGTGCGTGTTTGTGTGCGTGTGTGTGTGTACGTGTGTGTGCGTAGTGCGTGCGTGTGTGCATGTGTGTGTGTGTGTGTGTGTGTGTGTGTGTGTGTGCGTGTGTGTATGTGTGTGTGTACAGTATGTGCGGCACGTGTATATCTGCATGTGTACGCGGGCGTCCGCACGACTGAAAGCTCTCGTTGTATTTGCGCGTATGTGAAACCAAAACGGAGCCAAAAAAGAACGTACCCAATGTGCAAAAGGCCATCGGGCCGACGTCGGTCCGATGGCCTTTGCCCACTGGACTGGTTAGCCCCCCTCCCCCCCCCCCCACACACACACTCTTATTATCACATGTCGCCCGCCAGCAAACCCCGCCCTTCATAGAGTCCAAAATAGCTCAAGCGGTTAAGCGTTGGAGCAGGAGAGCCGGAAGGGAATCGCCGGGTCAGTCTTGGGTTTGAATCCCCGTCCCGGCCCCGGTAGCTGGACTCGCAATCCAGGGGGAAAAGACGGGCTTGTTCAATAGCATGTCCGTTGAAAGGTCCTGGTAAATCAAAGTGGCACAGTTGCAGTGCGCCTGAGTTGATCAGTGTTCAGGTCGTACTCCATAGGCAATAGATTTCCCTGTCCCCCAAAAACCCGCCCGTCAGGGTCGTCCATTATCCCTTCGGTGCCGTGAAAGTTAAACCCCGAACGTGAACTAACCAACCAACCGCCCTTCCGGCATGCATGGCATGGCATTTCCCAGCAAATTCCACCGCAGCCTTATCACAGATCACATCAACCATACGCTACATCACGTTATTTTATGGATAATTTCCCCACTGACTACAACCACAAGTGTCTCTCGGCCACACACAGACACAAACCCTATTACTGACTCCGCGTGGGGAGAAGGGCCTGGATAGAAAGCCGGCTGAAGAAAAAAAAAAGATGAAACGTGACTGGGTTCTTCTGCAAGGGGCAGAGGTTATCATAAGCCCCTGCCAATGCAGGGGCTTATGAGAATCTATGGTACCCTTGCGCAGGGCACTGGGTGTTCGCAATTGAGACAGCCGGCGGTCAGTTTATTTAGACGCTGTAACTGCGAAGTGTTTGCTGCTGTATGTACGATAAGCTAGATTCGCACTTGACCGGCGTTTCGCTGCCAGCGTCGACTGTAGAAGATTGGTGGACCTTAGCAGCTGATGGGTTGTCATTAAATGCTGTGTGTCAGTGCTGGAATCTTGGGTTTGAATAAGCCGGCATAAGGTCCAAAATCAAAGTTCAGTGCATATTTTAAGACGCAACCGACCAA